>CAUYQU010090727.1:0-97140 GCA_963574635.1 Cheracebus regulus
CTCTCCCTCCCTCCCTTCTTTCCTTCCTTCCTTTCTTCCTTCTTCATTCCTTTCCTCCTTCCTCACTTTCTTATCTATCTATCCATCTATCTATCTATCTATTTTTTGCTACTATAAACAGTAAACAGTGCTGCTGTGAACATTATTTTTGGACAAGTTTGTAGACCTAGAAGTAGAATAGTCAGATCAAAAGGTATAATTTGACTCTCTAGTTATTGTCTAAGTCTATTAAGAGAATGCAAATTGATTAAAACAACTCCTACTCCCATGGGTAAATAAGAGGTTTTCTTAATCCATATCCTCTTCTTCCAAACTGGTTATTGTCAGACAGCCTCATCAAATGCGCTAACTCTTGGACAGGGTGTTGGGACCATGGCTGCACATATTTATGTACATATATATTCATTTAAAAACAGGGCCAAGCATGCACTTATATAACCCAAGCCCAGGATTATTATTAATTCAATTTTATGGAAGTATGGACCCCTTTCCCAAATAGTACAGTCAGAGCATACTGATCATGTTCTATAAATGTATGCTATCAACTTTCATAAACACCAAAGCCCAATTAGGGGATCAAAGATCTAGGGTCATTCTATAGACAATTCTGAGCTTTGCAGTGTCTGCTTTTGTTTTAGTACTTCTTTCTCCAGAGACCACTTCCCTTCACACTGCCTCCACCTGACCAGTATCATCCTACTGTACCTGAAGAGTTCTCTTTTCTTCTGACAGTTTCCCTTCCCATTGCCCAGCTAAACATAACTCTTCAGTGTCCCATTCCCTCAGTACTCTGGTCTTTTCTAGCAGTGACTCAAAGTGCAATCTTTTACCACCATGGCAAAGAAATCAGGTCGATCATTTTGGTTGGGTGGGCCTTTGGGCATTCCTCCTGCTACCTGGCAGGCCATCACCTGTTTCCTGTCAGTCCTAGACGCTGGTAAACCCTACTTGGCCATCTCACAAGATTAGGCAGTTCTGCTATTTACTGACTTAGGTGAGTTATTAACCTCCCTGAGCTTTGGTTTTCTCATCCGAAAAATGGGATATTAGAATAATGAAGCCTCCTTTACAGGTTTGTTGTAAGGACTGAAAATGTTACCCTCCTGGCGTCAGCCAGCTTTTGATTATGGGGGCCACTGCTGTTTTCATACCTTTGAGCATGACCACGTAGTGTAGGCAGATACCTGACCTTGAAGTTTCAGGCCTAGATCTGCCACTAACTAGCTCTATAGGTTTGGGAAAATTGCTTTACCTTTCAACACCCTGTTCCTCAGATGTAAACTGAGAGGGCTTGACTTCAGCTGATCTCTGAAAAGGAGATCATGAGTCTATGAGAAGAGCTCTGACTACAATACTAAATTATTTATTGATGCCAATGTAGTCACCCGCAGCTACTGTTCCTCAGGTGCTAACTTATTCAGTAGATCCTGAGGGAAAGGTTAGGACAAGTACTTTCACAGGAAAATAAGAAGAAATCACTTTATTTTACTAGAGGAAATAATTTCCAAAGCTGAAAGATAAAGGAAATAATGAAGTGAGGGGGAAAAGAACTACCTCCAAATTTATAAATAAAAGCTATGTTTGCGTTCAAAGCATTATTCAAAACCAAGATCAGAACTCTGATATTCCTCTCTCATTACCTCAATTATTTTTTCACCAGCCTACAAAGCAAGTTTATTGTGTGAGTCAGAGCTGTATTCTGTTTTTCCTTGTATGATTCCTTGTATAACCCTTTTCTTCTTGTATTTCTTTCCCTCAAAATGGCTTCATTCTTTCACTGCATTTTTTTCTTCTTCTCAGCATTCCTGTTGTTGCTCTGGTTTCAAAGAGAAAGTCACTTTGATCTTGGATAAGTTTTATTTGGCAGCATAACCCAAGAAATATCTCATTCTTATGCTATGTTGCCTCATAGGGTAGAGAAGGTTGGACTCTTATATATACCTCATAGTCATGGTCAAGGAACTCCATTTGAATTGGGTATAAGCTGAATTTCAGTAGTCAATAAAAAAGTAAAGATACATTTTCTCTTCCCCTTATTTAAACCTTCAATCTGGGGCAACTGTAGGTTTTTCTAGTAGCCTTTCTGGCTTCTCCTAGGTAGAAGACTCACCTGTAACCTCCCCTTATACTTATTCATGACTCACCTGCCTAACTAAGATCCTATTGTCCTTTGTCTGCTCACAGAACTGTCCATGTTTCCAGTGAAGAACTGCTGCATACTCATTGGATGAGAAGCAGTTACAATAAGATCTTGATTAACACAGACTCCCTAAAGGCATAAAATCTCTCCAACACTAGGAGAATCAAAGGAAGAAAGTGAAGGAGAGAGTCAGTTCATGGTTCAAGTTGCAGAATAACCGAGACCTGAGACAGAGATGGCAGCAAGCAAGGACTCAAGAGCTAAGAAGAACAAGTGATAGAATGATTCTGGCCAAAGCATCCACAGAGGTGTGGTGCTATGATCTGAATGTTTGTGCCCCTCAAAATTCATATGCAAAAACCCTAATCGCAAAGGTGAAGGTGTTAGGAGAAGGGGCCTTTGGGAGGTGATTAGGTCGACATGAACAGGGTAGGCGCCCTTATAAAAGAGGCCCCAGAGAGCTAGCTTGCCTCTTCCACCGTGTAAGGATGCAGTGAGAAGGCATCATCTTTGAGAACGGAGGCCCTCAACAGATACTGGATCTGCTGGTGCCTTGACCTTGGAATTCCCAGCCTCTAGAACTGCAAGACATGGACTTCCGCTGTTAATAAGTTACTCAGTAGGTGAGTGGCAGCCTGAACAGACTAATACATGTGGTTAAAACCCAGGGGTCCTGGAGTAATTTCGACCACCTACATTTGTCTTTCTGGGATAGCAAAGTACATATGTGTGCTATTGGTGGGGAAGGGGGTCTTTTCTAGCGGTGACTTGAAGTGCAATCGGATTTCGGCCCCACCCCCAACAGCACTGGATTTCTCACCACCAAGCAGCTTTTCCTGCCAGAAACACTCTGAGGAGGTGACAACTCCTGGTTCTGCTCCCCACTCCCCCACCATACCAAATTCATGCTAACGTCACCAATGATCTTCATGTCCAAGGGATACAAATAGGATTCAGTCCTATTTTTCTTGACCTCATGGTCACTCTCTTCTTGTTGCAAAACTCTTTCTTTGAATTCAGTGACTCCATGCCCTCCTTGTTTTCCTCCTGCTCTCTGGACACTACTGGGTCTCTCTTTGCTTCTCTGCTTCATCTTAGAGTTTCTTAGAGCTCTGTCCTCATGATCTTTTTACTTGCTCCTCTCTGCTAGGCAATTTCCACTATCCCTGTGGCTTCACTTACCATCTCAATCCTGACTCCCAAATTTAAATCTCCTGCCCCTACATACCCAAATGCCTACTAACCATTGCCTCTTGAGCATCTTAGCAGCCTCTTCAAGCTATATATGTCCAAAATTGTGCTCACCTGTTCTTGTCAAAATCATTCTCTTCCAGCATTGTTCCCTTTCTTAGAAAATGGTGGCTTTATGGACCAGGTTGCTTAAGATAAGAACCTGGGAATCACTCTTAACACTCAATCACCTCTTACGTCCCCTCAGGCAACAAATCTTTGAATTTTGTGTCCTCTATATCTCTGGAATCCTCTGCTTTCTTCCGTCCCAACTATCACCATCCTGGCCAGGGCTACCATTACTTCTCATCAGGCTATGGCAATGTCCTTATAACTAGCCTCCCCACATTTCCTCTTGCCTCCCACCCTATTCTTTCATCCGCTACAGCCTACGTGATCTTTAAAAATGTACATACGGTCATGCTGCTCTCCTTCAATGGCCTATAAGGTCCTGCCTGGTCTAGACCCTAGCATCTCCACATCTCCTCTTGTACAACTCTAGCTCTTATTTTTGTCTGCTTCAGCAATACTGGATATACTTGAACTCCTTAAAATTCAGTGTTTTGCCTGCCTACAGCTTTTGGCTATGCTCTTCCTTCTGTCTAAAATGCTGTTTCTACTTCCACTGGCCTGAAATAGCTAACTGAGTCTGCCTTAAACATGTCCTCGGGAAAACCTTTCCTGATCCTCCCAACGGACTCAGTGCCCTTTAATCACTCCCATCACACCAGGCACGCGGCGCTCCTCCATAACACACTGCGAACTTGAAGTTGATTAATAACAATTTTTGGTTTGCTGCCAGTGTTCCTCTCACACTGTAAGTTCCATATTTGCAGAGCCCATGCCTTTTTGTCCACCACTGAGGTCTCAGTTCCTAGCACAGTGTCCAGCGGATGGCTGACTCTCTCCCGGTCATTACTCCCAATGCTGTCACCAAGCCAGTCTTGTTGAATTGAAAAACACCCTGTGGAGTCTTCCTATATTAGTTGTCAATTGCTGCTGTAACAAATTACCACAAACAGTGGCTTAAAGCAACACAAATTTATTATCTTACAGTTCTAAAGGTCAGAAGTCCTAAAATCAAGGAGTAGGCATGGCTGAATTCCTGAAGCGCTAGGTGAGAACTGACTTCTTTGACTTTCTGGCTTCTTGAGGTTGCCTGAGTTCCTTGGCTCCTGGCCCTGTATCACTCCAACCTCTGCTTCCATTAAGTCATCTCCTTCTCTGACTCTTCTTATCTCTCTCACCCTCCTGTCTCCCTCTTATAAGAACCTTTGTGATTACATTGGGCGCATCCAGATAATCCAGGATAATTTCCATATCTCAAGATCTTTAATCATATCTGCAGTATACCTTTTGTCTTGTTAAGGTAACACATTCACAGCTTCTAGGGATAGGAGGTAGACATCTTTGAGAGGTAGGGTGCTATAGTCTGAATGTGTCCCCCCAAACTCATATGTTGGAAACTTAATCACCAATGCTACAGCATTGGGACATGTGGCCTTTTGGGAAGTATTTATGAGGGCTCCATTCTCATAAATAGATTAATGTCATTATAAAAAGGACTTTCGAGAGTGGCTTTGCTCTCTTCTGCTCTTCTGCCATGTGAGGACATAGCCTTAGTCCTTTTTTTTTTTTTTCGCCCTTATACCTTCCACTATGTCTGGACACACTAAGAAGGTCCTCACAAGACACCAGATGCTGGCACCTTGATCTTCAACTTCTTAGCTCCAAAACTGTGAAAAATCCATTTCTGTCCTTTATAAATTACCCAGTCTCAGATATTTTACTATAGCAGCAGAAAACAGACAAAGATGGAGGAGAAGGAGACATTATTCAGCCTCCTGTGCCCCAGCCTCCCATGCCCCCGAAGATATTTTGCAAAGTTTGTGGGAACAAGTTCTGAACTTACCTACAAAATAGCACACACCAGACACACTCATATACATTACAGTACTGACCACTACTATAGCTCACTCCTAGATTCTCTTGTAAATTTGTTTTGATTAGTCGTCCCTCAAGTGTGTACATATACTCCATAGTGTTCACATATACACAATCCTTAATATACTTGGGATATTCTTCCAGATTCCTGTCCCATTGATGAGAAAGGCAGAGCCACAGGAAGGGAGTGAGGCTCAGCCAAGCAGCTGAAGTGACCTCCTTGTCTACCCTCCCAACTCCAAGTCTGCTTTCCAAACTATCACTTTCTCAAGAAACTGGCTGAAGGGATGGCCACAAGTTGTCTCAGGTGGAAGAATTTTAGCAAGGAGCTGTGGTTGAACATCTTTAGATACGTTTGTAATTTGTAGGACAATGTTCAGAAAATGCACGACACCTTCTTTGGCAAACAGGGTTTCATGATACAAATAATTTGCATTTTAAATACTTGATTTAGTTGGCATGAATACTCTTAAGACTGTGGTACCCTGATCCTCAAAATGCTACCTATGGACCACTGCGCATCCACCTCAGAGTTGGGATGGGTGGAAACACCAAGCCCTAGGAATGGCTTCATCTTGCGTTACACCTGCGATTGTGTGCTTTTCTGATAGTTACAGAAATCAAACAGAAAATGCTACTTCTGGCAGCACTGAATGTACTAACTGAGAATGAATCTTGTTCCCAACAGGCATGATCTAGGTATTTGTGGAAGCAAAGACAAATGTGTTTTTCTCTCATGGCGTCTACTTTCCTTGCAATAACCAACTCTCAATCATTTAATCCTTGCTCCCATCTAGGGATTATTGCTTTATGAGCATTCTATTTTTTTCCTAAGTCCTTACTATTTGATCCATGAAAGCTTTCCAAGGGAGCAAGAAAAAATTGAAAACATTCTTCTCTTCTCTTTTCTTTTTTCTTTTTTTTTTTTTTTTGAGACGGAATCTCACTCTGTAGCCTAGGCTGGAGTGCAGTGGTACAATCTCAGCTCACTGCAACCTCCACCTCCCGGGTTCAAGCAATTCTCCTGCCTCAGCCTCCCGAGTAGCTGGGACTACAGGCATGTGCCACCACACCTGGCTAATTTTTGTATTTTTAGTAGAGATGGGGTTTCACCATGTTGGCCAGGCTGGTCTTGAACTCCTGATCTCAGGTGATCTGCCTGTCTCGGCCTCCCAATGTGCTGGGATTACAGGTGTGAGCCACCACACCAGGCCCATTTTTCTACACTCTTCTTACTTTTATTTATTAAAAGAAAAACATTGCTTCTATGGAAAGCTCTGGGTAGGTTGCTCTGAGTCCTCTGACCCTGAGAGATGGACATCCCTATAGTGTAATATAGACATGATGTTTCAGAGCATGGAGGGAACTCAGTGATCAGCTGGTCTACCTTTTTGTTTTGTAGATGAGGAAGCAGAAGCCTAGACAGCTGAGTGAATTATCTAGAGACACACAGGTCAGAGTTGTTGACAATTTCATAAGGCCATAAAAAAATATGAACCACGAGTCTACATATCTGGCTGATAACAGTTATAGATACAGCTTCCATATAATAAATTTAGTCTTCACCGTTTTAAGATTTTGTGATAATTCAACCTGAGCTAGGCCAAAGTTTACTTGAAACTCTCTTTGAAAGAAAAGCTTTCTAAGCAATTAAAGGTGTAAAAAGATCATAGGTATATCTAGTTGACCTGTTTCTAGGACCAAACTGTTCAGAGGACATTTGCCTTTAACTATATATAACTATGCTTCTGATTTTAAAAGAAACCATTAAAATAGGACTTGCAAAACATCAATTTGGAATCATCTTGTTAATTATTTACTCCTCATTATGTACTTGCAATTAAAATTGTTTTAAGCAACAAGTTTCAGACTTTTCATTGATCTGGTCTAAGTATGCCTTCTACTGACTCAGAATTAACTGCAGGGCATCAAAAAGGAATCAGAAATTGTGTGGCAAGCCTGACTCTGCCAGGGCAACTGCCCTCATTCACCTTGAGTGAATTTTGGACACTTTTGCTTTGATGAATGGGAAGGGCAGAGTGTTTAGTAATTTGTTTTCCCCACCAGTACTGATGTGGTTCTTTTAATGGCAACCCCTATTTATACACATCAAGGATTTCTTCAGATGAAAACTGACAACAAGACGAGTCACTCCAAGGCCTTCTGGAAGTCCTTTGTCCTTCCTACACCCCACACACCATTATCCTAGGCAGCTTCCGTCACCCAGATCTCTAGGGAACAGTTAATTTAACAGGATTTGGTTTAAACTCTGGGATCCTATCAAGACATTCAACAAAAAGTCTACTAACTTTTTTGTCAGTTGCAAAATACAACTGATTCCTTGTAGAAAGCTCTTTCTCTTCTTTAAGGCAGGGACTGTTATTCAAGGTTATGTACTTTTCAAAAAATCTTGCTTTGGGATGGTTCTCTGTGTTGAAAAGACACTTTTGATATTGCCTATGATGTCATCCTCCTCTTCCTTTCCTTGTATCTAGGGTCACCAGATGAAACACAGGACATCCAGCGAAATTTGAATTTCAGATGAACAACAAAATTTTTTAGTACAAGTATGCCTCATGTACTATATGAAACATACTTACACTAAAAAAGTATTTGCTGGTTGTATAAAATTCAAATTTCACTGGGTATCCTGGATTGATGGTTCTGTTTTTTGTCTTTTGCCAAATCTGACAACCCCACATGATTCCCTTCTTTTAACTTTGTTTTGTTCTTGATATGGTTTGGCTGCGTCCCCACCCAAATCTCATCTTGAGTTGTAGCTCCTATAATTCCCACATGTTGTGGGAGGGACCTGGTGGGAAGTAATTGAATTATGGGGGCGGGTCTTTCTCATGCTCTTCTCATGATAGTGAGTAAGTCTCCCAAGATCTGATGGTTTTATAAGGGGAGTTTCCCTGCATAAGTAATCTCTCTTGCCTGCTGCCATGTGAGATGTGCCTTTCACTTTCTGCCATGATTGTGGGGCCTCCCCAGCCATGTGGAACTGTGAGTCTATTTAAACATCATTTTCTTTATAAATTTCCCAGTCTCTGAGATGTCTTCATTAGCAGTGTGAAAACATACTAATACAGTTCTTTCTCTTAAAATTTTATTTTAATAGGCTCTCTTCTCAATTTAGTTCTCCTCTTTAAGGACAGTTTTTTCTTCACCTTCTGCTTTTGTTTGAGGGTATAATTTTTTTTTGTAATTTGGGATTGTGATGAACAGCACCAGACATCTGTAAAGAGGGGCTCAGAGCCACAGCTCAGGGTGACATTTGAGGAGAGCCTGTCTGAGACCATGTCTTTTAAAGTTCTTCCCTCAGCAAATAATGCGAGTTAAGCACTGTCTTCTCTAACTGGTACTTCCAAACGCCACTGGAAAACATTAACACAGTAAGTTACTAATACTGTGTTAGGCCATTCTGGTGTTGCCATAAAGAAATACCCAAGACTGGGTATTTTATAAAGAAAAGAGGGCTTATGGTTCTGAAGGCTATACAAGCATAGCGCCAGCATCTGCTTGGCTTCTGGGGAAGCCTCAGGGAGCTTTCACTCCTGGAGGAAGGCAAAGGGGAGCAGGCAAGTCACACGGTGAGAGCCAGAGCAAGAGGGAGAGTGGGGGGAGGTGTCATACACTTTTAAATAACTAGATCTCTCAAGAACTTACTATTGTGATTACAGCACCAAGCCATGAGGGAACTGCCCCCAGGATCCAATCACCTCCCACCAGGTTCCACCTCCAACACTGGGGATTATATTTCAACATGAGATTTGAGGGGACAACACCCAAACTATATCAGATATCTTACTAGAAATGATTTAAACAGTTTATCTCCATCTACTTTAAGTAAATGCTTTTAAAAGTATAACATTCATACAGAAATGTGTTGAATTAAAATAGGCACAGCTGGATGAATTTTCCCAAAGTAGACATCCTAGGTAGCCAGCACCCAGATCGAGAAATACAACATTAGAGGCTGGGTGTGGTGGCTCATGCCTATAGTCTCAACACTTTGGGAGACTGAGGCGGGCTGACCGCCTGAGGTCAAATGTTCACAACTAGCCGAGACAACATGACAAAACCCCGTCTCTACTAAAAATACAAGAATTAGCCAGTTGTGGTGGTGCACACCTGTAATCTCAGCTATTCAGGAAGCTAAGACAGGAGAATTGCTTGAACCCGGGAGGTGGAGGTTGCAGTGAGCCAAGCCTGGGCGACAGAATGAGACTCCATCTCAAAAAAAAAAAAAGAAATACATTAGAAAGGAAATCTTGTCACATGTTACAACATGGAGGAAACTCGTTTAGGCTAAGTGAAAGAGGCCAGACACAAAGGTACGAAGAGTATGTGATTCTACTTACGTGAGGTGCCTAGAGTAGTCAAATTCAGAGACGGAAAGTAAAAGGGTGGTCGGCAGGAGTTGGAGGAAGGGGCAAAGGGGAGTTGTTGTCTAATGGGTATAAAGTTTCAGGTTTTGAAGATAAAAAATTCTGCACATCTGCTTCACCACAATGTGAATATACTTAACACTACTGAATTGTCCACTTAAAAATGGTTAGGATGGTAAATGTTATATCATGTGTGTGTGTGTGTGTGTGTGTGTGTGTGTGTGTGTGTGTGTAATATATATATATATATAATTTCACTTTATTTTCTGGGGTACATGTGCAGAACATGCGGGATTTTTGCATAGGTACATATATGGCTATGTGGCTTGCTGCCTCCATCCCCCCATCACCTATATCTGGCATTTCTCCCTATGTTATCCCTCCCCAACCTCCCTACCCCCTGCTGTCCCTCCCCTAGCCCCCTGCAACAGACCTCAGTGTGTGATGCTCCTCTCCCTGTGTCCATGTGTTCTCATTGTTCAACACCTGCCTATGAGTGAGAACAAGCAGTGTTTGATTTTCTGTTCTTGTAAGTCAGTTTGCTGAGAGTGATGGTTTCCAGAGTCATTCATGTCCCAACAAAGGACACTAACTCATCGTTTTTTATGGCTGCATAGTATTCCATGGTGTATATGTGCCACATTTTCCTTGTCCAGTCTATCATTTATGGTCATTTAGGTTGGTTCCAGGTCTTTGCTATTGTAAACAGTGCCGCAATGAACATATGTGTGCATGTGTCTTTATAACAGAACACTTTATAATTCTTTGTATATATACTCAGTAATGGGATTGCTGGGTCAAATGGAATTTCTATTTCTAGGTCCTTGAGGAATCCCCACACTGTATTCCACAATAGTTGAACTAATTTACACTCCCACTAACAGTGTAAGTGTTCCTGTTTCTCCACATCCTCTCCAGCATCTGTTGTCTCCAGATTTTTTAATGATCACCATTCTAACTGGCACGAGATGGTATCTCAATGTGGTTTTGATTCGCATTTCTCTAATGACCAGTGATAATGAGCATTTTTTCATGTTTGTTAGCCTCATAAATGTCTTCTTTTGAAAAGTCTCTGTTCATGTCCTTTGCCCACTTTTGGGCAATCAGTAGATTGCAAAAATTTTTTTACCATTCTGTTGGTTGCCAGTTCCCTCTAATGATTGTTTCTTTTGCTGTGCAGAAGCTCCGGAGTTTAATTAGATCACATTTGTCTATCTTGGCTTTTGTTGCCATTGCTTTTGGTGTTTTAGTCATGAAGTCCTTGCCTATGCCTATGTCCTGAATGGTTTTGCCTAGGTTTTCTTCTAGGGTTTTTATGGTGTTAAGTCTTATGTTTAAGTCTTTAATCCATCTAGAGTTGATTTTAGTGTAAGGTGTCAGGAAGGGGTCCAGTTTCAGCTTTCTGCACATGGCTAGCCAGTTTTCCCAACACCATTTATTAAAAAGGGAATCCTTCCCCCATTGCTTGTTTTTGTCAGGTTTGTCAAAGATCAGATGGTTGTAAAAACAAACAACTCCATCAAAAAGTGGGCAAAGGATATGAACAGACACTTCTCAAAAGAAGACATTTATGCAGCCAACAAACATATGAAAAGAAGCTCATCATCACTGGTCATTAGAGAAATGTAAATCAAAAGCACATTGAGATACCATCTCACACCAGTTAGAATGGTGACCATTAAAAAAATCAGGAGACAACAGATGCTGGAGAGGATGTGGAGAAATAGAAATGCTTCTACACTGTTGGTGGCAGTGTAAATTAGTTCAACCATTGTGGAAGACTGTGGTGATTCCTCGAGAATCTAGAACCAGAAATACCATTTGACCCAGCAATCACATTACTGAGTATATATCCAAAGGATTATAAATCATTCTATTATAAAGATACATACACACTTATGTTTATTGCTGCACTGATCACAATAGCAAAGACTTGGAACCAACCCAAATGCCCGTCAATAATAGAATGGATAAAGAAAATGTGGCACATATACACCACGGAATACTATGCAATCTTAAAAAGGATGAGTTCATGTCGTTTGCAGGGACATGGATAAAGCTGGAAACCATCATTCTCAGCAAACTAACACAAGAACAGAAAACCAAACACCACACTTTCTCACGCATAAGTAGGTGTTGAACAATGAGAACACATGGACACAGGGAGGGGAACATCACACACCAGGGCCTGTCAGGGGGTGGGAGGCTAGGGGAGGGATAGCAGGGTGTGGGGGCATAGGGGAGGGGTAGCATTAAGAGAAATACATAATGTAGATGACGGGGTGATGGACGCAGCAAACTACCATGGCACATGTATACCTATGTAATAAACCTGCACATTCTGCACATGTACCCCAGAACTTAAAGTATAATAAATAAAAGACAAAATCAAGAAAATCCTAAACTGATTCGAAAGAATTTAAAATTCACACATAAAGGAAAAAATCATCTGTTCATCTCTCAGTTCTGTACAAAAAGGAAAAAATCATCTGTTCATCTCTCAGTTTTGCTCAAGTTCAAACCACTTTGGCATCTGAGACAAGTTTGTGTATGGTGTCTAGCTGAGAAAGCAGCCTAATATTTGCATCATGTTAACCCAGCAATAACAAAGTCTCTAACACACTTTCATCCTCTCCTCACTATGATCATCATAGTGATGTAGGCTTCCTAGATGTTCACCCATACTACTACTACTCTTGCGTTCACAGTTACATTGGTGCCATGTGTCTGACTCTGGCAAGTGGAAAGTTAGCAGAAGTGCTATATCCCTATCTGGGGCCTCACCATGCTTACCCCTCCATGAAAATTCATGCTTTCTATTCCCCAAAAGATGAGAAATTCAGAGATGGCCATACTATAGGATCCAGGAAGCCTGGATCCCATAGTTGCACTAGGAGATCAGTCAAGGAGAGTCAGTTGTTCAAACTGACACTGGGCTATGAAAAACTGAGATTTTAGAATTCTTTGTTGCAGCAGCATAACATTGTCTTGTCAGTCATTATTATGAATAAATGTTGTAGAACACAATGACAAGAGCTAGAGGGTATTACTTTAAGTTTTTTTGTTTTCTATTTTTTAATTCTTCTTTCACAGAGGTCCAGCAGTTTTTGGTGAGGTTGGAAGAGAGTGTAAGATAAAATTCTATTAAAATTGCAAATACGATTGATTAAACCCTTGTTATTTGCCTGGCAATATGCCACACAATTTCTAGGCACTATTTACTTGGTTACTCATAACGACCTATGAAAGAGGTACTATTTAAATCATCAGCATTTCATTTATAAGGAGCCTGAAGTCTAGATATGGGAAGAAGCCTAAGCAAGTGAGTTCCAGGGTCGTGACTTGAACTCAGGTCCTTTTTTCTCCAAATTTCATGCCGTGAACAATGATACTTAACTTTAAAGTTTCCAGGGACAAATCAGTTTAGTAAAAAGTAATTCCAGCTGGAGGCAGTGATTGGAAAGATTCCAGTGTTTCCCTGCCATATTTTCCACATTTTTAATACTCTCACTCTGCCGCAGCAAGTGGGCTCACTGAAGGAGTGTGGGATGGGAAATATCCTTAACTATGGCTACTTGCCTGCGGATGCCTCATTATTGTCACTGCCAGGAAAGCAAACTCGAAAGAAAGAAGAGGCAGAGAAGTCTGAGAACAGGCTCTGTGATGTACATCAAACAGCTCTTGGACTCATCCAGAGCTGCTGGCATCCCAAAGATATATGGAGTTGCTTGTGTCTGTGTTGAATTTGAAAGTACACTGTCATTTCACAGATGAGGATGTGAAATGCCCAAAAAGTATGTCAGGGCACCATGGCTGTTTAGGTATTCCAAATTGCATGTGGAGCTTGATATGTGACTGTTGCTTAATAGAGTTTGCAAGTGACATATTTATTAGACATTGATGAATCTCGAAATTTGGAGAGGTTCAGATAAGCATCCTGAGAATCAGAAACTCATCACTTGCACTTCCGACATGTTAAGGGTTTTTTTTTTTTTTTTTTTTTTTTTTTTTACTTCAGAAGCAAGTTACTTTCATGATGTCTTCTGAGTGTGAAAAATTTGTGTAAGGAAACTACTTTTCATTAACTGGAGGAAGGCAGGATTATATAGTCTGTGTAGAAAATAAGGAGCCTTTTAGGATAAGATAATGCAGTGAAAAGAAGCATAACAGAAAAGAGGTGACATGGAATAGGAAAGAGGTAAGAAAAATCATAAATAGAAGCAGAGGGGGAAAATTACATCCAGAATGGGAGGAAGACATAAAGGAAGAATATTTTTTTGAAAGTAGTATGCTTAACCATTTACAGTTTCCATGAAGAAATGTCATGGGGGATGGATTAATAACATTCTACATTAAAGAAGACTTGAAGATAGTCGGTGTGTAAATGTTTTTCTTACTAGAGGAAAAGATAAATATTAGTAATTCAAAACAATAGATAATCTGAAATCATTCATTTTGTACTTATCATTGGGATGCAGTTAGAGGTCACTGCCTCATACATATACACACAGACACATGCATTTTGTGCTCCCTACTAGTTCTTGCCAACTGTAAAGCAAGAGGCATGCATGGAGGAATCCACCTTCACTCACATCCCACATCAACACAGATAAACCACTTAAGAAGGATGGAATTAATATGGTTGCCTCATAATCCTCAGTAAGCTATAAAGGTTTTTTATTTTTCTTTTTGAAAAGCAGATGAGATAATATGCCTATGATATCAGGATAATGTTCCTTGTCAGCAGAGGGAGAAGGGTGAGAAGAGATGAAAGAGGAAGTCCCTTTAATCTGAATTGCTTTGTTGCTGGAAATTCACAAGTATAGCCTGGAAGGCCTGGACAGCTACTGCACTGCTGCTCACATGGTGCTGATAAGCAATGCAGTTTATTTCCATCATCTTAGGATAACTATAGAGTGGCCACCCACAGGCATGGGTGAAAGGAGAAGGAACAGGAGAAGGAGCAGAAAGCCTCTGAGAATATCTCATCTCATAGTCTGGCTTTACCACCCTTTATTTTTGTTCTTATTCCCAATCCTATCCTCTCTACCTCTTCACCCACCTTACTGCACAAGTGCAAGAGTTAACAGTAACACTATGACTAGGAAAATGGAATGATGTACTTACAGCAGTAACTGAGATTAATTCCAAAGTCTGCCCATAGATTTATGTCAAGTATCTGGCTCAGCTCTAAACACATAGCACAAAATATTAGTTTTCTTCCCTTTTAAACATCCCTGATCCTTCTAATCGCCCTTGCTCCTTCTAATTTCCAATTTCCCAGATTGATTTATTTGGGGTTGGCATCTGGGAGTAGGTTGACTAGATGTCTTTATGGTCTTTTATCTCAGCAAAGAAGACTACAGACACCAAAAATTTGAAAACCCCAATCTATGAAATGTGTGATAACTCATAAAAAACAAAATTAGTCATTTGGGCCTCTGTTCTTCTTAACATTTGAAAAAATAACAAATAATTAATAACTCTTTTCTCTTTCTTGTTTCTAGTAAAGTGATTTTGTTATTGAGATATTTTGCCTCATAAAGTTATTGTATTTTTCTAGAAACAAATTGATATTAATAGTAACAAAAACACTAAATTTTGTACATCGAGAGCCAGCCAGTGGCCAGTAACTGAAGGAATTCACATATATTACCTCATTTGATCCTTACAACAACCTTCAAAGTGGTTATTTTTATCACTAACTTATAACTTTCCGATTTTAATTAAATTAACTGAACAAGAGCCCTGGTAAATTATCAGAAAAATTGCTAAATATGTCTCTAAACCCTACTAGGACTTCCATTAATCTTTACTGAAAAGCAAATTCAAGATTGCAATATTGCTTTAATAGGCATGAGCTAACCATAATACAGCTGAGCTGGAAAATGTGGATGACTCACTTTACAATCACCCTCCTTCGCCTGCCTGTAGCTAACACTATCAAGCACTTCCTTATGTTACCATTTAAACTCATCCAAATAAATTAATTGATGGAAAGATATTGGAGATTATGTAATTACTTCCTCTGGCTCTGGTGGTGTTGCCATCTGACTTCCAGGCAGCAAGATGAGATCTAAATTAAATGCAAATAATTGTTCACAATTAGAAAATGAAATGCCTGGAGAACCCCATGATATTTTAAACAAGCTGATGTACTTGCCATCGATCAACAGTTGAGGCTTTCTAGCATGTACTTGGCTTGAGTCCCAACGATGACATTGTGCATAGCAACAAGATACCCTTCTACATCAGAGACAAGAATTCCCAAGGATTCATCCTTCAGTAAGAAGTGAACTTTTACAGAAGTTGTATGCATAAAAAGTATTCTCAGTTCAAATTTCTGAGGGTTACCGGGTAGCTGATTTCAAGTCATACAGGGACTTGCAATATAAAAGTAACTAAATAATTATTTGAATTAGCCATCTAGAATGGATTAGATATGTCTAGCCTTCACTCAGGGCAGTTAAATGGGTGAGTTTTGTATTGCTTTGATTTAATTTCCAGGCCCTCCAAAAAAGCCATCCTTTTCCTTTTCAAGATGTTTCTCAGGATCTTTGGGGAGGACGTTGATATGAAGGGACCCATGCATACCTATAATGATGACATCTAACCAAAAAAAGACTTCATTGTCTTTGAATATGCTAAAAAAAAAAAAAAAAAAGGATGCTATCTTTTCAGTAGAGACAAGGGCAGAATGATGAAGGAAAGACAAAGCCTGAAATAGGAAAATGGTTCCAAGAAAATGACCTTAACAGGCTAACAGCTTAGATGGATACAAAGGTTTTTATAAACACCATTCGTATTCATTTAGTATAGGTAGCAGACAGCAACAAGAATTGGAAAATAACTTGGATGTGATCACTGAAGGGGCAGAGGGAGGCAAAAAATATAAGCTTCTTTCTGAGCACAAATCTCTGTCACCGGAGAGCACAGTTGGAATGTCCTCCTTTCCTGATTAGCAACCATCTAATCAAGGACACCGAGTGCCTGCCAGGTCTATATACATGTCACACAGAAAAGAAACAGAAGGGTTCAGGCCAAGATGTTTTCTACCTATTATATGCACCAAGTTAACAATTTTAAAAGTAATTTTTGGTCATAAATTTAATGGGATAAAGTGAGGACATTTTTTTCTTAATGAAGAGAAAGTCTTCTCAGAAGTCTTTACTAAAGAAATCCAAAACCTCAACATTTGTCTATATATAGCGAAGGTAAGAGGGTATATGAATAAAGCAGAGAAAATCCCGAGTACATATATACAAGTATAATTACAGATTTAAATGGAACAGTTGTCTAAAGAAAGTCTGCTCAGCCTGAGAGGCAGAAACTGCATTATACAAAGGCCTTCAAGCAGAGTATTTGGTAAGATTGGCTCACAGTGTTACTACATTATGGTTAAGTCTTTAAACTGCAATACTAACCTATGTGATTGCAAATGTGAAATATCACTATCACTGCTCAATTCTCCCACCCCTGGTGGATATATAACTGGGGTCATAGGGTAAATGTGTTTTCTCTCTGTTGTCATATTACACGGGAAAGCATATTAGTATAATCAGAACGGTTTGTGAGTAAGGAATCAGAGCAGGAGGAGAAGTTATTCGCATTTCTTATACTAGCATGAGATGGTCCAGAATAGGGATATACCTGCCAGATGGGCAAGAGTGTAGCATCTGCTTGCCTGGGCACCCTTTCTGTTGTTCAGCGTTTGGAAAAGCTTCAGTAGTGCTGGTTTCTCATGTCTCCTTTTCTCCTTGTATTCCCAGTGCCTGCCTAGCATACCCCAAGGCTCAAAGGTCATCTCAATAGTAATTGAAGAGTAAATGAAGTAGTGAATGACCTTCTTTGTCTGATGGTGAGTTTTTTCTTTATATTCTTTATTTCTTTGAGACAGTTCTGTTCTAATCAAAAAACAATAGTCTATGCCTTAAAGTGACTATGCATATCTCTGTTCTAATCCGGTGTATGTTTTTGCGTGTAACACTTAAGCTGAATTCTGAGCTAAGTAATTCACATTTGAGAGAAAAACGGAATAGAAAGTCTGGTAGGCATTATGGCACACAAAAAAATGTCTACTATGCAAAATAAAGAACACTCAAGGAGGCCGTCATGCTTCTCAGAAACTCTTTGGGTTTGTTGATACATTTCTTGATCTTTACAACCTGACCCTTTACATAGTTCCTTCTTCAGTTTCCAAAAATTTATTAAAATGACAGCAGACTTGGAATGATCTTGGACTTTCAAAGATCACAGGATGGTTTTTATGTATACTTAGTCATGACTTCCTCAAGTCAACTTTTAAATATGTTAAGGTCTGCATTTAGCAGGAAAGAAATAGAGACTTCTGTTCAACCTAAAAGGATCACATAAGAATTAAGACCTACTTTGCAAAATGAATTTGATTCCCCTAGCAGCTCTCAACCAACTGCACTTTCAACTTACATGTCTCAACAAAGACACTTGAAAAATTGTGATGCCTTTTGAGGTCATAATGGAGTCTTGGAAACACAACTGCATTGTGAATGAAGCCATGATGTTCAGGCACTTTACTTCTTAAACCTTCTACTTCTTAATGGTCACTTTATTTAATGATGTTTCTTAAAAGATTTGTGGGTGTTTACTGATACCCAACAGGGAAATTGTATCAGGCTTTTTATTCTCTCCTTTAATTCAAAAATACTTATTTAAAAGGTAACAGACACACATGATAGCTAAAAGCACCTGAAGAAGATAAATTTGTTTTGAATGCTACTTGCTTGTCTTTTGTAAGATTCATAAGAGTACATTTCAAACTCTTTACAAGAATATAGTTGAGGTATTGATTATTTTAAAGCCTGGACAAGAAATGCTGATTACTGTAGAGTACTGAGAATCCTAAACTAGTCATGAGCTATTGCCATGTGTATCTAACATCCAACCAAGCAAATACTTCAAGATTTCTCATGTCGTAATGATTTATATCATTCTTTTCTATGAGTTTCTGTTCACCCTTTATTAAAATAAAACATAACCATGCATTCATTCCTCATACATGCATGTATAATGTTTTCTGCATGTATAAGAAATAATATACATCAAACATAAACACATCCAAAGATCTTTGATATTTGACATTAAATGTTATCCCTTACAAATATCCTCCTAAAGGGCTCTTTGTCAGTTTTGAAAAGGGAGGCAAAACAATTTCAAGCAGCTATGTAAATATGTCAAGTAAAAATGAAGTTAATATTTATTTGTAGAGGCATTTACCATATTTAGATGCACAAACATTTGACCATTTTTAGTTTTCCTTCAAATTGAATGACAAATTTCTTCCAAAGACCACAGAAAAATTATTATGGGGAATGTTTTCAGTGGATATATCTCAAAATGAAAAAAGGTATTGGAAGGGCATTTTAATTATTGAGCAAATATAGAGAATCTTTCAAATAATCTAAGGAAGAAGAAAAATCACCCCTGAACGTAAATCAGGAAAAATTCATTTCAGTTCTATCACTGGGTGATACTTTAATGGATCTCAGAGAGAAGCAAAACACAGTAATTAAAGATGAAAAGAAAGGAAAATTAAAGAATGCCAATAATATTAGTGAGGAAATGGGTACCTTGGATGAAGCAAGGCAGGATTTTAAATAAATGATTTTGTAATGGAACCATCTGTCTGCTCTGCAAAACTACACTATAATCTGGCACAAATTTTTGTATGTTGGGCTGAGAAGAAGCTAAGAAATTGAAATTTCTCATGAGCAGTAGGTAAACACTCTTCGTTCTCATTTGTCTTGAATTATAGCTGATCATGATGGCTTGAGCATCTCAGTGAAAAATTTTCCAAGTCCAGGCTGCCAAATTCCAAAGGACAGTACTTGTAAAACATGCATTTATTTGCATCCTTTCATGACTCATAACCAATCACCTAAAGCCGATTATCCTAATGAACCGAGAGTCTCAAATTCAATCATTATTACAGGTGATGTATGTAGCTTTAAAGAATATAAGAAACATTTTCTTGGTGTAAATCAACTAGCATCTTCTTATGTATTTAGATTTATAGGAATTCTCTGCTCTGCTAGTGCTGCTCCTTACCACCAGTTAGTCAACCACAGTCATAGAGCACCTATATTAGGCTCATCTGTATCCAAGGCACAAGGGCCACAAAGATGAAAAAACAGGTGTGCCACCCTCAAGAAACTGCCTACATAGTGAGAAGATAGACATGCAAACATATAATTACAACACAGTATTAACTGGTAGTAAAATAAAGTTAGATATAAGGACCTATGACTACTTGGAGGAGTTCTAAAGACAAGTCCTCAAAGAAAATGATGTGCTAAATTCGTTTTAGGTCTGTCATATGACAATAATAACAGCAAGAGCTGCAATTTATTGAATGCTTCATACATTATAGACACAGTGGTAAGCAGCTAGCATGATTCATTTCATTTCATCCTTTTAATGACCCCAGGAGATTGATATTATTATTTTCTTCGTTTACATAGGAGAAAACTTGAGCATGGAGAATTTAGGTAAGATTCCCACTGTCATGCAGCTAATGAATGGAGCCAAGGCTTAAGTCAACATCTGTCAATGGTCAAGCTGCTCTGTTATTATATTTTTAACTTTTTAAATATAATTTTAAAGAAAAACTGTAGGAATGGTATAAAGAATCTCCATATGTCCTCATCTAAGTTCTCTAATTGTTAATACTTTTATCATATTTGCTGTATCATTCTCCACTCCTCTCAATAGAGTTAGATACATATATACATATGTAAATAAATGCATTTATAATTTTTCTTCTGAACTGAGATTAAATTTCCAGCATGATGCCCCATTATCTCTAAATACTTCAGAGTTTATTTCTAGAAAGACAAGTATATCTCTCATATACTTGCACTATAATTACCAAAATCAGAAAATTAACAAAGATACTACCAAGATATGTATCTTTTTCTTCTAGGAGTCAATACCAGAATCATGTGTTTCTTTTAGATGTCATGTCTCTTTGGTCTCCTTTAATCGAAAACAGTTCCTCAGTTCTTTCTCTTTCATGACATTGACATTTTTAAAGAACACAGACCAGTTATTTTCATGACTATTTTTTCAAATTGGAGTAGTCTGATGTTTCCTCATGATTAGATTCAAGTTGTGGATTTATTGGTAGGAATACCACAGAAGGGAGGTTGTATACTCAAGAACCTCATATCAAGAGGCCATGATGTCAGTTTGTTTCATTACTGGTAACGTTAACTTTGATCATTTACTGGAGGTGGTGTCCACTAGGTTTCTCCACTGTAAAGTTACTATTTTTCCTTTTGTAATTAATAAGTGTTTTGTGGAAGGCATAAATAGCCTGTTCCACAAGAAACGTTCATTCACTAGTTTGGTTATGATGTTTACCAAATGATAATTTCCTCATTTCATTGTTTCTTCTGCATTCATTTGTTGGAATTCTGCTGTAATGAAGAGCTTTCCCTTCTTCCCTATTTTTTTCTGTATCATTTATTATTATTCTTATTTGTATGAACTCATGAATTCGTATTCAGTGAGTTATAATTTATTAATAGCATTATTTACTTTGCTGCTCCAACTGTTCTGAATTTGGGCAAAGTATCCCCCTTCAAGCTTGGTCCTGTGTTCTGTAAACATGTATCATTCTTTGAGCCTACTTTCCAGCACCACAAAATTTTTCAGGTTCACCTTGTACTTTCCCTGCCCCACATCCCTGGAATCAACCGTCTCTCCAACGTATGTCTGTTCTTAACTGCCTCTTTTTTTTTTTTTTTTTTTTTTTTTTGAGGCAAAGTCTCACTTTGTTGCCAAGGTTAGAGTGCAATGGTATGATCTCAGCTCGCTGCAACCTCTGCCTCCCAGGTTCAACAAATTCTCCTGTCTCAGCCTCCCAAGTACCTGGGATTACTGGCAAGCACCACCATGCCTGGCTAATTTTGTATTTTTATTTATTTTATTTTATTTTATTTTTTTGAGACAGAGTCTAGCTCTGTTGTCTGGCTAGAGTGCGGTGGCATGATTTCCGCACACTGCAACCTCTGCCTCCCAGGTTCAAGCAATTCTCCCACCTCAGCCTCCCAAGTAGCTAGGATTACAGGCACACGCTGCCACACCCAGCTGACTTTTTTATTTTTAGTAGGGACGGGGTTTCACCATGTTGGCTAGGATGGTCTCAATCTCCTGACCTCATGATCTGCCCGCCTCAGCCTCCCAAAGTGCTGGGATTACAGGTGTGAGCCACCACACCCAGCCTCATTTTGTATTTTTAGTAGAGACGGGGTTTCATCATGTTGGCCAGACTGGTCTCGAACTCCTGACCTCAGGTGATCCACCCACGTCAGCCTTCCAGAGTGCTGGGATTACAAGCTTAACTGCTTCTCTTTTTGATTACTCACTGGTTTTTTTTTTATATTTGGGCAATACACATATTTTAATATCCAGAAATATTTATTAAAGAGTCATTTTCACAACTATTACAATGATAATAAAAACGACACCAAGCTAGTTTGTAGTCAGTGTATAAGTTCTCAAAATGCCTTCCAAATCCTCAAATAAAGGATGACTTGAGTCCTAGGAAAGATAAAAGAAAATATGAAGAAAAGGAGAGCAGGTAAGGGAAAAGAAAGGCAAAAATTACACAAGGAAAGTAATAAAAACAATTTTTTAGTACCTTCTCTGGGTCAGGCACTGAGATAAATACTTTCACATGTAACCTCTTACTATGTTCCTGCAACAGCTTCTTGGAGTAGAAATTATGATCCTCACTTAATAGATAAGAAAATAGAGGTTCAGATATTTCTATGACTTTCCCTAACCTACACAGTAAGTAAGAAAACTAGGAATTGAATCTATCCATGTCCTATGCTAAACCAGTCTTCTACGGAGTGCTGCCTCTATACAATTTTAATGCTAATTTCATGTCCTATATCCTATTTTTGTAATTGGCCAGCCCTCTACAACTTACACAGTAGCTCTTTATTTACCCATTTCCCAAATACCAGAGCACCTTATGCTCAGACAGATGACAAAGACTTTCCTTAGCTCTAGGAACAACCTGTTACAGCATACATCTTTCCCTGAATTAGGATTCACCACCTGCTTTTTAGGTTGGCTTTATTTGCTGAACTGTGAGGCGCAGTATTCTAGAACCACTTGACATATCCCAGACAGCCTTTATTCAGCAGGCTATTATTAATGCCTCTTATAATAAACACTATACCTGGTGTCTCCATTTCTTAAAGACTATAAATGTTGGGGTAGAAATGCCGTTCACTCATCAGTAGACAATTTGAGACCATTAGGAATTTTTATTTCTCTAACAGGGCAAAACTAAAATGTCTGATTATATAGCAAAGCAAGATGATGGTTATGGTGTTTATTCTGTGCATGAATCTATTACAGATCAAAACCAAGAAGCATCCACAGATACGTACAAGTAAGGTAAAGCAGTCAGGAGGGTTATATGAACCTTATAGTAAAATATGAAGAAATACTCCCCAGTAGAGCAACTGGGAATAGATAATAGCTAATGTTTGCACATTTTAGAAAGTCTTTTCACATGCATTTTCATCTCACATGACCCTCTGAAGGAGAATGGATGCATCATTACATCTTCATTTTACAAGTGAGAAATATTGGGATTCAGAGAAATGAAATAACTTCCCCAAGATCTCACAGTGACTCAACTGGCACTTGATACTCAAACTCTGCCTAGTGACCTTTACACTATACTATGATTAAAGTTCTCCAAATTAGATTTTTGCTAGAACCTCAGTAGGCTTAATCAAATCAATGTGAGCAGATGGAAAGTAAAGGCAATCCATTCCCACTTTATTCCTTGAAGGCTCTTAATAAAATATGGAAGAAACAATACGGGGGCTCTTCTATCCTTTTAGTCAAAATTATGTTTTGTCTTTTAGTAGGTCACGATATGATGTATGAAATATATTTTTGACCAAATTAATGGTATCATAACACAGAATTTATTTTGCCTCTGATTTTATTGGATTGTTTCACTGTAGCTATCAAGTAACCTCTTGTATTGTGTGAATAGGGTAAATATAAACTCAATAAGTAGTGGTGAACCAAAGGGGCCCCGTGGGATTGGAGAATATGCTTACACACACCACACTAGAATAGGCTTACTAATTGGCTTATGACACAGGGAGTTTAGATGAGAATCACTTTATTATATTGTGGGAAATTCTAGGCAGATATATGGTCATTACATGTAGAATTTATGACCAAATTCTTAAACCACACATAATAATCACTATCATGCATAGACTACCTTTTGTGTGTCAAGTAGAACACAAGATGTACTCTTGCAATTTTACCATTTTTTAAAATATGTTTTTTAAGTTTTGTGGTACATAGTAGGTATATATTTTTGTGGCATACATGAGATGTTTTGGTACAGGCATGCAATGTGTAATAATCACATCATGGAGAATGGAGTATCCATCCCCTCAAGCATTTATTCTTTGTGTTACAAATAATCCAATTATACTGTTTTAGTTATTTTAAAATGTACAATTAAATTATTACTGACTGTAGTCACCCTGTTGTGCTATCAAATGGTAGATCTTATACATTCTTTCTAATTATTTTTTTTAACCATTAACCATCCCTACCTCCCCCTGACCCCCAACCCCCGACTAGATGTTTCCCAGCCTCTGTTAACCATTATTCTACTTCATGGGTTCAATTCTTTTGATTTTTAGATCCCACGAATAAGTGAGAACATACGATCTTTCTGTGCCTGACTTAATTCATTTAACATAATGGCCTCTAGTTCCATCCATGTTGTTGCAAATGACATTTATCATTTATTATTAAAACAAATCTATAGTGACAGGCATATTGTTACTCCTATTTTTTAGATAAAAGTCCTGAAGCTCAGATGACACAGCTGATAATCAGGGAAGTCAGGACAGAATCTCATTGTTTAGAACACCAAAACCCATTCCATTGACAACTTGCCTATACAACACTATTAGAATGTTGCAGATACTATGGTAGGTATGAGTCTACCATTGATTCCAATCTTATCTCACAAAGGAAGTTAGTAAATTAGCTCCAACCACAGTGCCTAGTTTTTTATTTTTCCATCATTCATTTGTATGTACTGCCATGTTCCCTCTCTTCTATCATCTGCAGCCTTCCGAGTGCAATTAAAACTTAAATTTCCTTTTGCAGGAACCTATTAGGTCTCAACATTTAGCCCATATAAGTATCACCTGGAGGACTTGTAAATATACAAAATTTGGGGCCTTATCTCCCAGAGCTTGTGATTTAATAGGTCTTGAAGGAGACAGTGCTTTTCTTTTTTTTATTTTAAAACCAAGTTAGTTCTGTTTTACTGTTTAAAAATTATTCTTTCTTATTTTAAATTCAGGAGTACATGCGCATGTTTGTTACATAGATATATTGTGTGATGATGCCGAGGTTTGGGCATCTAATGATCCTGTCACCCAAATAGTGAACACTGTATTTGATAAGAAGTTTTTCAACCCCCTGCTCCTACTCACTTTTGGAATCTCTAGTGTTTATTGTTCCTATATTTGCGTCCATAGGTACCCAATGTTTAACTCCCATTTATAAGTGAGAATATGTGGTATTTGATTTTCTGCTTCTGCATTAGTTCGCTTAGGATAATAGCCTCCAGTTTCACTCATGTTGCTGAAAAGAACATTATTCCATTCATTTTTATGGCTGTGTAGTATTCCTATTTTTATATATACCACAGTTTCCTTATCCAATCCACTGTTGATGGGTACCTGGGTTGATTCCATGTCTTTGCTACTGTGAATAGCAATGCAATAAACATATGAATACAAGTATCATTTTGGTTATATACCCAGTAATGGGATTGCTGGGACAAATGGTAGTTCTATTTTTAGTTCTTTGAGAAAATCCCATACTGTTATCTTAGAGACTGCACCAATTTGTATTCCCATCAATAGTGTATAAGCATTCCCTCCTCTGCAACCTCACCAAGATCTGTTATTTTTTGACTTTTTAACTATAGCAATTCTCGTTCATCTGAGATGGTATCTCATTGTGATTTTGATTTGTACTTCTCTGATGATTCTCTGATGACACTGAGCATTTTTCATGTTTGTTGTCTGCTTGGATGTCTTCTTTTGAGAACTGTCAGTTCATGTTCTTTACTTAATTTTTAATGGGGTTCTTTATTGTCAATTTGTTCCAGTTCCTTTTAGATTCTGGATGCTAGTCCTTTGTTAGATGCATAGTTTGCAAGTATTTTCTCCTATTCTGTAGTTTGCCTGCTTACTCTGTTGATAGTTACTTTTGCTGTGCAGAAGCTCTTCAGTTTAATCACGGTCCAATTATCAATTTTTGTTTCTGTTGCATTTGATTTTCATAACTTGGTCATAAATTATTTGCCTAGGCAAAGAGATAGTGCTTTTCTAATAGAGTCTCAGATGATGTTTATGTTACAAGTCCAGAGACCACATTTTGCAAACCACTGCCTTAGATTGGGAGGAAAACAGAAAGTCAATTTACCTCATTCCCTATCTCATAGTACTGTTGGGAACTGAAGTTGTTTGATAATTATTTTTAGTTTATTTGTTTGTTTTGAGACAGAGTGTTGTTCTGTCACCCAGGCTGAAGTGCAGTGATGCAACCTCGGCTCACTGCAACCGCTGCCTCCCAGGGTCAAGCGATTCTCCTGCCTCAGCCTCTCAACTACAGGTGCAGGCCACCACGCCCAGCTAATTTTTGTAGTTTTAGTAGAGATGAGTTTTCATCATGTTGGCTGGGCTGGTCTTGAACTCCTCACCTCAGGTGATCTGCCCACCTGGGCCTCCCAAAATGCTGGGATTACAGGTGTGAGCCACCGCACCCAACCTGTTTGACAATTTTAAAAAAAATCATCCATCATACCTTAGCACATTTTTAGGCACTGTGTATAAAAAGATAAAGAAGCTATTATCCATGACTTCTAGATGGTCATAACTTGATAGGAGACAGGCATGTAAACAAATAAATGCAATAGAGTATGATAAGGCCTATGATGGGGTAAAACAAGATATAATCAGAGGACAAAGAAGTGGTGACTTCTCTCCTTAGAGGTTACATAAAGGTACATAAACAGAAGGTAACTTAAAAAAGAGTCTTCAGAATAGGTACAAGAGGTACATTCTAGGTGATTGGAAGTATGTTCAAAGCCACAGAAATATAATATGTGGGGAGTTAGAGGGAATTGGTAGGTTTTTCGAGTGGTTTAAATGCTGAATATGCTGGTTAACAGCAAGAGATATTAAAGGAATATGATTGAACAAACAGTGAGATTGGGTCTTGTGTGTGATCTAGCATACCCTTTTCCTAGGGTTGGGAAAGTAGCATTAGTGTTTATATCAGTGGAGAGCATTATTAGACTTGAGCTTTAGAAATATCACTGTGGAAAGTTTGGAAGATGAAAGAACATGGTGATTAAGAGCACGAAGACTCTTGAATAAAAAGAGTGGGACTGTGGACTGGGATACCAAAGATTTTGATACTAGGTATATTTCTGCCTAATTTGGAAATGCTGTGTACACATTGTACTGTAATTATTTCTTTATATATCTCTCTTACACAGTAGACTGTAACTCCTTTGTCATCTATCATCAGTACCTATGGTAGGGCCTGGCTTTAGTAAGAACTCAAGAAATGTGGACTGAATGATAAATAAATTAATGAAAACCTGTATACAATTTATTTTTCTTTGAATTTCAGTCTCCTCTATAAAATGAGTAGATGAGGATTCATTTTATTCTCTCCAGCATGTGACAAATGAATGAATGAATATTAATAAAGTGATATGTGATTATTAGGAAGCAAGTAGAAATGGGTAGCATCCTGGTGATGGGATTTATCACACAGTTGATAACCAGTTGAACCTTCATTTATTTGAATAAAATTTCTGAAATTATCTCCAAATTGCTTTGGTATAGATAGCTGGACTGAATTAAAAGTGTTATTACAGAAGTCTTCAAATGTCCATTAATTCTTTTGTGCAAGTAGGTTAATTTGCAGAAGATTTACCTATTCCTATATGAAACCAAGGCACTGCTGGTTCTGTCAGATAATTTTCTCAATTACATCTCTAGGCAATTAAATAAATTGCAAAAAAATATATACTTTATTTCTTCTGGAAACTTCCATTCTGAAGGGAGTGAAATTCTTACCCTTAAGAGACTATGTGTCCGTGGTCTAAAAAGGAATTTTAAATAAATTTATAAACAACTGATTTTAATCTCATCTACTTACTTTCCTGATCAATTATTTCCCTAACACCATGGTGTTTTCAAAACCAAGACATTTTCATGCTCCTGTGATTTTACTTGTTCCTTCTGTTGACAATGAAAAAGTTCAAGGATACAAATTTGAAATAACAAAAAGAAATAATGACATAAGAATTTGGCTGGGCATGGTGACTCATCCCTGTAATTCAGGACTTTGGGGAGCCGAGAGGGTGCAGATCACTTGAGGTCAGGAGTTCGAGACCAGCCTCTCCAACATGGTAAAACCCCCATCTCTACTAAAAAATGTTGATATAATACTAGAATATCAATTTGTGTGAATAACCATATTAAGAGTTAAAATAAGAAAACATAAATATATCGATACAGTAAAAGTTGATAAAATTGAATTCTGTGTTTCATAATAAAACATTACAATCCTTGAATAAATCAAAACTGGTCACAATACCAAGCTTTTCTTGCCCTTAGTAGCCAGTCATCAGATAAATTTCCATTTCTTGGTGATCTCAGCCAGCAGAAAGAATAGCAAGCACCACTTCAGTGTGATTTCACCCAGACACAGAAAGATCCTGTCCTTCTAATTCTTTAAAGAGCTGTGGCAGGGCTATAATGACCACTCCATGCCCATCCACAAGACAAGTTCTAAGTGGCTTCAGGATACTAAAAGGGCCGATAATTGGCAAGTCTGGTTTACAGAAAGAATTTGTATCCACATAAAGAGGGTACAGCATGAGAATGTTAACAGGATGACTGTCCATGTGGTTCACCAGAGCACAGGGCTAATATCAGAGGCTAAAGCAACAAATAAATTCTTGCTAATATCAGAAGCTAAAGCAACAAAGAAATTCTTGAAAACAAAGGCAAATCTCAAGAAGTTAGAAAAGAGAAAGGCAAATATAAGAACTTAATGAGAAAATGCACAGATAAAGGTAATAGTCTATGCAACCATGGTTAAACTGTGTATTTTTCACCTATTGTGTGTTCCTTTGGAAATTGACAATAATATTTCTCTGGAGTGTTTCATTTACCCTCCCATTTGATAAAATGCAGAGAGAAGCTTGTAGTTATCTGGAATATGACAGGTCATTATATTTTTTTATTCTATATTTTTAAAATACTTTCCAGATTTTATTGTCTTTTTAGATTTTATAAGTAATCATATGCCAGAGTCCAAATTACTACAATTACATTTAGAATGCTTTTTATCATATTTTTAAAAATTCTGTATATTAACTGATATTGTATTGAATTTATATTGATTCATAAATACTTAAAATTGTTGTAGTATCAAAACTAGTTATTTAAGATAAAATTATCCATTTATAATTTTTTATAATTCTTCAGTGGAATTTTAATTTTTCTTCTATCAGTTGCATATGTATGTTTATTATATATGATATTTGATGTATATCATGTATATTGTGTATGATATACATAGAACATACATGTAGCAAACACACCAATATATGTTAGATATACACACATATAAAGTTTATTTCTAGGTATTTTTCTCAGTTTGCTGCTGTTATAAATGGGATTTTTTCCTATTATATACTCTAATTTGTTAATATTTACATACAGGAAAGTTAATAATTTTCGTATTGAATTTTATACTTAACATCTATAATATTCCTTCCATGATCTAGCAGTTTGACAAATACAAAAGAATGCTACCCATAGTGATTGTTCTTCTTCTTCCTTACCAATATATATGCTTCTAATTTCTTTCTCTCATTTAATTACATTGGTGAGTATTTTCAGAGCAATAGTAGGAAACATTGATGATAACTGGATCATTGTCTTATTTCTGATTTAATGTAACTTCTTCTAGTGCTTACTCTTGTGTTTGAGAGATTGTTTTCATCATGCCAGGGAAGATTCCATGAACTCATGTTATATTATTATTATTTTTAGTCTGTTATGTCAGTTTTATTTAAAAATGTATGTTGAAATTTGTCAGACATTTTCAGTATTTACTGATATTTTCATAGATTTTATATGTGATGTACAATATGATGAATAATAGTATTAGACTGCTTAAACAATATTGCTGCAATTCACGCATAGTGTGTTCATTTTTAATGTACATTTTAATGATATTTTTATGTATATATATATGTGTATATATAAAAACATATTTGGGAGATTTCATTTCCTCATGAAACATCTTATAAATATTTTCAGGATTTCTTGTATTTTTTCCTCTTTAAAAAAATTTCTGTCAAATCATCTGTTCTCCATCCACTTGTTGAATAGCCTTGATAACCTTCTCAATTTCTTTCATGAATATTGATATTTCTTGGTTCACAATTTATTTGAATTAAATTTTGGTGATTTATATTTTCTTACAATCTTCCATTTTATCTAAGTTATCTAATTTATTTTAATGGAGGTTGGAAAAATGCTCTAATTGTTTTTATTTTTCTCTAGTTCTATTATCTCCTGTTTACTATATCTTCTTTGTTTATGTTCTCTTCTTTCTTCAGTTAGGCTGTAGAGTAATTGATCTAATTATGCTTATCAAGAATCAACTTTATATTTTATTCATCCCTTCTATGCTTTTCTGTTTCATTCATTTCTATTCTCACATCCTTTTTGTTTTCTTTGGACTTACTGTTTGCTTCCTAGCTTCATGAATTGAAGGCTTGTTTAATTTACTTAAATTTTCTCTTCCTTATTAAAGTAAGTACTTAAGATCTACCTCATATATTTTGGTAAAAAAATTTCCCATATTGTTATTGACTAAGGATGTGAATTTTACTTTTGATTTATTCTTTAAACCAAAGTTACGTGAGAGTTTAAAATTTTCCAGCTGGAGACTTAAGAAACCATACAATAATCAAAATGAAACAATACAACAACAAACAGAGCCAAAAGATTCTTTTTGTTTTGTTTTGTTTTGTTTTGCTTTAAGTTCTAGGATACAAGTGTAAAACGTGTAGGTTCGTTACATAGGTATATATGTGCCACGGTGGTTTCTGCACCTATCAACTTGTCATCTAGGTTTTAAGCCCCACATGCATTAGCTATTTGTCCTAATGCTCTCCCTGCCCCCATCCTTCACCACCCACTGGCCCCAGTGTGTGTGGTTCTCCTCCCTGTGTTCATGTGTTATCATTGTTCAACTCCCATTTATGAGTGAGAACACGTGATGTTTAGGTTCTGTTCTTGTGTTAGTTTGCTGAGGATGATGGCTTCTAGTTTCATCCATGTCCCTTCAAAGGACATGATCTCATTCCTTTTTCTGGCTGCATGGTATTCCATGGTGTATATGTAACACATTTTCTTTATCCAGTCTATAACTGATGGATGTCTGGGCTTGTTCCATGTCTTTACTATTGTAAATAGTGCTGCAATAAACATAAGTGTGCATGTGTCTTTATAGTAGAATGATTTCTATTCCTTTGGGTATATACCCAATAATGGGATTAGCTGGGTCACATGATATTTCTGTTTCTAGATCTTTGAGGAATCACCACAATGTCTTTCACAATGGTTGAACTAATTTACATTCCCACCAACAGTGTAAAAGCATTCCTATTCTCCACATTCTCTCCAGCATCTATTGTTTCTTGACTTTTTAGTAATCGCCATTCTGACTGGCATGAGATGGTATCTCACTGTGGTTTTGATTTGCATTTCTCTAATGATCAGTGATGATGAGCTTTTTTTCATATGTTTGCTGGCTGCATAAATGTCTTCCTTTGAAAAGTTTCTGTTCATATCCTTTGCCCATTTTTTAATGGGGTTTTTTTTTTCTTGTATATTTGTTTAAGTTCCTTGTAGATTCTGGATATTAGATCTTTGTCAGATGGGAAGATTGCAAAATTTTTCTCCCATTCTGTAGGTTGCCTGTTTACTCTGATGATAGCTTCTTTTGCTGTGCAGAAGCTCTTTAGTTAAATTAGATCCCATTTGTCAATTTTGGGTTTTGTTGCAATTGCTTTGGGCATTTTTGTCATTAAGTCTTTGCCCATCCCTAAGTCCTGAATGGTATTGCCTAGGTTATCTTCTAGGGTTTTTGTGTTTTTGGGTATTACATGTAAGTCTTTAATCCATCTTGAGTTAATTTTTGAATAAGGTGTAAGGAAGGGGTCCAGTTTCAGTTTTCTGCATATGGCTACCCAGTTTTTCCAGCATAATTTATTAAATGGAGAATCCTTTCCCTTTGCTTGTTTTTGTCAGATTTGTCAAAGATCAGATGGTTGTAGATGTATGATGTTATTTCTGAGGTCTCTGTTCTGTTCCATGGGCCTATATGTCTGTTTTGGTACCAGTACCATGCTGTATTGGTTACTGTAGCCTTGCAGTATAGTTTGAAGTCAGGTAACGTGATGCCTCTGGCTTTGTTCTTTTTTCTTAGGTATGTCTTGGCTATACGGGATCTTTTTTGGTTCCATGTGAAATGTAAAGTGGTTTTTTTTTCTAATTTTGTGAAGAAAGTCAATGATAGTTTGATGGGAATGGCATTGAATCTAAAAGTTACTTTGGGCAGTATGGCCATTTTCATGATATTGATTCTTCCTATCCATGAGGATGGAATCTTTTTCCATTTGTTTGTGTCCTCTCTTATTTCCTTTAGCAGTGGTTTGAAGTTCTCCTTGAAAAGGTCCTTCACATCCACCCATGGATTCTTATGCATTCAGTCCATCAGCCTAAAATCTTTAGCATTGGCCATGAGGCACAGCTTGCCTTGGGGTCCTATACTCTCTAGGATTCTCTGGTTCCATAAATTGATCATCTATATTCATGTTTATGTCAGACATGGCTTGAGTCATTCAGAAACATGGGATCACTCCTTCTACCTCATTCCATCATTAGAAAGTCACATTTCTTTAGTGAAAGAAGAAAAGCTGATTCAAGAATCCTTCTGTTAAGGTTCCCCAAGGTCTGTGATAGTCTTCTTATCAAGACCACAATACATTTTTATGGAGTTGTATGGCAAAGCGGGATAGGAAGGGATGTATGAGGTTAAGAAAGAGGAACAGCTCGAACATCTCATTCTCTTGTCAACACTCCAGAATTATACTGCCTTCATTGCAGTGTTAGTATGAGCAGTGGCTGGAATGGCAAGAGCTGTAAAAGCCTCTACTGTGGCTTCCTTAATTCTCCCCTTCAACTCTCCCTGTTTGACCATCCCACTGACTTCCTAGGGAAGATGCCAGAAGTTGGGTTCTGGGATTAGAATTAGATTAAGTGGGGAGTTTAAGCCAAAGTGTCTGGGAGTAGAAAAACCTGGAAGTTAAGGGGTGATAAAGGTCTTCAGAAAACAAAAAGGCTTAAGGAAATTAATACCAACTTTAAATCCAGGTTTCAAACAAGGCTTCGGGGAACAAAATAGATAAAGGACAGCAATAAAGTAATATTTCCTGAACAATTGACAGAAAATTGTCCTTGATTCCCCTTCTTCAACTAACATCATTTGTTTTTATTTTGTTTTGTTTTCTTTGGCTTCTGGCTTCATGGTGCCAGGGAGGATTTATTCTGAAGATGATTATCAACTGAAGCAAATTGTTCTATAAGATTCAAATGAAATTCATTACCTCCAATTCCAACTTGCATATTTTAGGAGACCTTCAGTGAATCTCAAATTTTCTAGGGATCCTTGGAAAGGAGCATATTTTGTTTCTCAGGGACTCTGGCTTTCAGTCTTTTAAAATTATTCTTTAAAGAATATCTCTATTCTACACGTATATTCTCTGTTCTATATAACATTTCCCCAAAGGTGATATATAGCCCTTCTCCTTAATTTACTCAAAACCTCTCACCCAGGACATTTGTATATATGGGAAGCTTTGCCAAGTGTTGGGTCCACAAGTTTTACATCACTTTGTTATTCACCTCATACCTCGTAGAGCAGCACTATCCAATACAATAGATACTAGCTACCTATGGCTGTTGAACACTTGATAGATAGCTGGTATGTGACTGAGGAACTAAATTTTAAATTTTACTTTATTTGAATTCAAATACCCACTGTAGCTACTGGATACCATATTAAACCATGGAGGTCTAGGGTCTTTTATTCATCTTTCCCTAGCATTTTTCCTCTTTATCTCTTCTCCCTAAAACTCAGGTTCTCTCTGTGTTATACAAAAATAACATTGTTTTCCATCTATTATATTTAGCTTGGGATCTACCTTTGCACTCCCAAAACTCATAAATATGTTCTGCTACACGATGGTCCATCCACCCCAGCTCCTATCTATAAGAAGCAGAGAACTAGCCAAAGATTTGAATTTTTTTCCTGAACTTGTCTCTCCCCCATCATATCTGAAAGAAAAAATGTCCAATGTAGGAACTATCTACCAATTTATATGAATCAAAATCTCCCATCTCCTTAGAGAGCAGAAAGGGTTACTCTGTTTTGGTTTTATATAATCAAATTCTCTTCTCCATTACACCCCTTGCCTTTGTGTGCATAAGTATAAAACATAGGTAAAATACTGCTACAGCCTACTTTAAACATTATGATACTCTTAATCCTGACCGACAAGATTTGAAATAAACCTGAGTTCAATTTATGAGAGAGCTTAAATTTGGAAAACATCACCTCTGACTTGTATGGATAAAGTAATAATACAGTGTTGTCATTAACCATCCATAGACAATAATACCCCAAAACATATGAGCAGAGCTAATTATCACTATATATTATCTGGAATCACTTAGCAAGCATTCTGAGTAGACTGATAAAAATTAATGCAGATTTTCCACAGTCATGAAGAAATATATATGAGTATTTCTGAAACAGAATGGTTTCATTCAGGTAGCCAAAACTATACCAGAGAACTGAACAAAGCTTTATATCAGATTTCAACTAAAGCTCATCTCTTGGAATTTAAATTCTGGAGTTGTAAATTACAGCTTGACATCTGCTGGTCTCTTACCAACAGATTATACCTGAGAGTCCTATGCGGTGGAAAAGTGATTAGGTGCTTTCACACTTTTAAACAAATCCAATGGCACTTGGTCCCTTGAAAAATTATCGCATGTCACTTTCATCCACATTTTAACTTCATTTTATTGAGGTGCTTGTTCTCTTTTATCATGAACCAGTTTTTGGCTACAAATATTTAATGAGAAATGTGGGAACTTCTGGTTTCTGATCCAGCACATAAGAAGCTTGAAAGTCATCACTCTGTCCTAACAAGTAAAAAGCTGCACAACTGAAATTCAACAACTCACAGAGCAAACCATTGCCCCTCAAACTGCAGAGACACACAGGCAGATGGAGGGAATCATAATTTATCAGATCAGAAAGCTGTAAGTGGCAATCAGTACTACGGGAAGAAAACCTAAACTGTAATTGACAAATTTCTAGAGGCTCAGTGTAAGCAAATATGAGCTTTTAAAACTCCAGGGTGAGGGACATCAGCAAGATGGCACAACAGGAAATCTCAGCCTTCATACCTCCATAGAAACACTAATTTACCGACTATGTATAGACCAAAATACCTTTATGACAACTCCAGAATCCACTTCAGAGTTGTAGGACTCCTAAGAGCAAACCCATCCCAAAAAGCACATTGAAATCAGTAAAAGCAATTTCACTTTAATACCCATGTTACCCTGTCCCTTCACTTGGCACAACTCAGCAGACAGAAGTTGCTCTGGGTGAGTCAGTGAGCAAGTGGTGAGTTAATGTGAAGACCTAGGACATTACTGTACACTGCTGAAGACTTTATAAATACTATACACTTAGAATACACCAAATTTATTTTTAAATGTTTTTCTTTTTTCAACAATAAATTAGTCTTAGCTTACCATTATAAAATAATGGTTTTTATTTTATAAAAATTTTACTTTTTAAACTTTTTGACTCTTATAATTACCATTAGCAGCTTAAAACACAAATATAATGTATAGCTATCTGAAAATATTTTTCTTTATATCCTTGTTCCATAAACTTTTTTGTATGTTTAAAATACTTATCTTTTTTTTAACTTTTATTAAAAACTGAGACACAAACACACATTAGCCTAGGCCTACACAGAATTAGTGTCATCAATAATACTGTCTTCCACCTCCACGTCTTGTCCCACTGGAAGGTCTTCAGGGGCAATGACACCCATGGAGCTGTCACCTCCTATGACAGCAGTGCCTTTTGTAATACCTCCTGATACACCTGCCTGAGGCTGTTTTACAGTTAACTTTTTTTTTTATGAGTAGAAGTACACTCTAAAATAATGATAAAAAGTAAAATACTTGTTCATAATCATTAAATATTATATGCTATACATAATTATATGTGCTGTGCTTTTATACAATTGGCAACACAGTAGATTTATGATAGTTACAATGTCACTAGGTGATAAGAATTTTTCAGCTCCATTATAATCTTATGGGACCACCTAATAAGATTATATATATTTGGGCCTGTTGACCAAAATATAATTATGAGGTACATGACTATAATAAAATTTAGATATCAGTAAAAGTGAAAAGGCAATAAAGAAAAAAACTTTTAAACTGTTTATTTGAAAAGATTGATAAAATTAACAAGCCTTTAGCTAGGCTAAGAAAAACAAGCAAGAAGACACAAATTACTAATATCAGAAATGAAAGAGGACATCATTACAGAGCCCATGGACATTAAAAAGATAATAAAGAAATACTATAAACATCCCTATGCCTACAAATTTGATGACCTATGTGAAATAGACTAATTCTGAATATGTTGTACATGATAAAACTGAATAGATCTATATCTTTTAGAGAAATTAAAAAGTAAATAATATTCCAAAACAAAACCATCAGATCTAGATAAGTTCGCTGGTGAATTCTACTAGACATTGATGGAAGAAATTATATCAATTCTCTGAAATTTCTTCCAGAAGATAGAAATAGATAGACTACTCTCTGACTCATACTATGGAACCAGCATTGCCCTAAAACCCAAACCAGACAAAGGCATTATCACACAACTACAGACCAATATCTCTAATGATTCTAGATGCAAAAAAATTTTCAATAATGTATGAAAAGCTTTATATACCAAAACTAAGTGGGATTTATCTCAGGTACACAAGGCTGATTCAACATTTGAAAGTCAGTTAATGTAATCCATTCACATCATCAGTCTGAAGAAGGAAAATTACACAATCACATTAATAGATACATAAAAAGCATTTCACAAAATCCAAGTTTTTATTCATAATAAAAACTGTCAGAAAACTGGGAATAGAGGAATATTTTCTCAACTTGATAAATAGCATTTACGAAAAATCTGCTTCTAAGATCATACTAAATGATAAGAAACTAAAAGCTTTCCCACTAAGATCAGGAACAAGGCAAGGATACCCCCTTTCACCACTCATTGTCAACAACATTCAAATATAGACCCATGCAAATATTCTCAATATAGTTAATGCTATATTACTTCAAGCCTTACTCCAAAGCCCCAGCAATCAAGACGGTTTGATATTGGCACAAAAACAGAAAAATGCATCAGTGAAAGAATACAAAGCCGAAAAACAAAAACAAATACAGTCAACTGATGTTTTACAAAATAACACAGGCAATACAATGGAGAAAAGATAGTATTTTCAACAAGTGGTGCTGGAACAACTGTACATCTACATGCAAGAAAAATGAATCTGGACACATACATTACACCCTTCACCAAAATTAACTCAAAATGGATCACAGGCCTAAATTTAAAATGTAAAACTATAACATTCCTAAAACATAACCGTAAGAGAAAATCTAGATGGCCTGTGTTCGGCCATGACTTCTTTTGGTACAACACCAAGGTAAGATACATGAAAGAAATAACTGATAATTTGGAATTTATTAAAATTAAAAACTTATCTTCAAAAAAACACTGTTAGGAGAACAAAAAGACAAGTTATAGATGAAATATTTTCAAAAGTTATATTTGATAAAGGAGTTAGCCAAATACACAAATAACTCTTAAAAATCAACAATAAGAAAATAAGGCCAAGCGCAGAGGCTCATGCCTGTGATCCCAGCATTTTGGGAGGCCAAGGCGGGTGGAGTTTACAGCCTGAGCAACGAAGTGGGACCTTGTCTCTACAAAAACTAGCTGGGCATGGTGACATGTGCCTGTACTCCCAAGTACTTGGGAGACTGAGGTGGGAAGATGGTTTGAGCCTGGAAGGCAGAGGTGGCAGTGAGCTGAGATTGCACCACTGCACTCCAGCCTGGGTAACAGAGCCAGAACTTGTCTCAAAAAAAAAAAAAAAAAAAAGATAAGAAAATAAACAATATGATTTAAAAACGAGCAAAATGGCTGAACAGCCACCTCACAAAAGATGACACAGATGGCAAATAAGCATATGAGAAGATGATCAAAATCATGTCCTTAGGGAAATACAAATTGAAACAACAATGAGATACCACTATACACCCATTAGAATGGTAAAAATCCAAAACATTGACAACACCGAAAGCTAAGAAGGATGTGGAGCAACAGGAACTTTGATTCATTGCTGATGGGCACAAAAAAGCTACAGCGACTTTGGAAGACAATTTGACAGTACAAAGCTAAATATACTCTTGCCATGTAGTCCAGCAATCATGCTCCTTGGTATTTACCCAAATGAGTTGAAAACAGCCACACAAGAACCTACACATGGATGTTTATGACAACTTTATTAATAATTACCAAAACTTGGAAGCTACCAGTAGATAAATGTATGAAATGTATGTCTTATTTCATTCAGGCTGCTGTAACAAACGACCATAAACTGAATGGCTTATAAACAACAGAAATTTATTTCTCATGGGTTCTAGAGTCTGGGAAGTACAAGATTATGGTGCCTGAAGATTCAGTGTCTGGTGAGAGCCTATTTCTTGGTTCATACTTGGTGCCTTCTTGCACCAACTTCACATGATGGAAGGGACAAGGCAGCTCTCTACCACCTCTTTTATATGGGCACTAATCCCAATTACGAGGGCTCTACCCTCATGGCCTAACCACCACCGAAAAGGTTTTTACCTCCTAATGTTATCACCTTGGGGGTTAGAATTTCAATATATAAGAGGGAAAACACAAACGTGAAGACCATAGCACTGTGGTACATCCATACAATGGAATATTAATCAGCATTAATAAGAAATGAGTTGTCAAGTCATGAAAAAACATGGAGGAATCTTAAATGCACACTCCTGAGTACGACATGAGTTTCTGAACTAGGCAAAACTCTGGAGATGGTCAAAGGATCAGTGGTTACACAGGAGAGCAGGAGGGATGAATAGGCAAAGCACAGAGAATATTTAGGGCAGTGAAAGTATTATGTGTGACACTATAATATTAAATGCATGCCTTTATATTTATGTCAAAACCCACAGAATGTACAACGCCAAGCGTGAATTCTGATGTAAATTATGGACTTGGGTGATAATGATGCATCGATGTAATTTCACCAGTTGGAATAAACGTACCACTGTGGTGTGGAATGTTGATAGGATGGCAGGCTGTGTGTGTGGGAGGTGGATGGGAGGGGAATTAATTATATATGAAAACTCTTTTCAGCTCAGTTTTTCTGAGATCCTAAAATTCTGTAAAAAATAAAGTCTATTTTTTTTTAATTTAGTGAGAAATAATTTTCCTTTTACCAATGAAAAGTGGCCTAAAGGAGCAATAGTTAAAATATTATTCTACTTTAGCGTACTAATTAGAGAACACCTGTATGGTGAGCCCACTGAACTTTCTGTCAGGATACTAATTCCTGCTGGGCCACATTTTTAATGTTCCCAAAAGTCACTGGAAGCAATTAATGGCAACAGATACTAAATTTTCTCTGAAACTGTGTATGTTTCTACAAAAAGAGAGTTGCATAATAAGGCCCAATTCTTGCTATTGAGGCTGTAGATTATATTATTAATTTAGTACAGATTTATTACAAACTTCTACAAAATGTAGCCACAGAGCTTGATAATATTGGAAAGAACGTCATAGCCCCTGCTTTCTGCATACTGCAAACCTAATATTTTGTCACTTTATGTTCTTATAAGGGAGTGTCATGCAGGAGAGGTGTCCAGAGGATGACTCTTCTGAGATCCTTCTATTCAGAAACAATGGGAATATAATTTTCTTGATAGCAGAAAAATGAATGGTAGGAATGATGGCCCCAGACTTGGATGAGAAGTCTGTTCTACACACAACCCTGGAAACATAAATATCAGAGAAATTTACCAATAGCTAACCTGGTGAAACTCACTTAATCTAAAAGCTACTGGAATCTCTATGAGACTTGGAAGCTATCTAGGTGAATACAATAATTTCTTTTATCAGCAAAATAGATTCATATTTTACTAAATGTCTGCATCTGTGTTTTAATAGTAGCGCACTATTCATAATGTTTTTGGTTTCTGTTATAGTTCTAAAAGCAAAGCAAACCCTTTAAAATAAAATTTCCTTAATTACCCAAAACTATAAGGCTAGTTTTAGTTTTAAAGTCACTTCATTCATATGTGCGTTCAACTGTAATTGCCACTTCATTCATTTCTCCGTTCAACTATTCAGAAATTGCTTTTAGCATCTACTGTATGGCTTATATTTTGCCTGACCTTCAGTGAATTTTGTGATCACCATTTTGTTATCTTTATTGTGGCATACAAAGTGAATGACACCTGATGACCTCCTTGGAAAAGGAAGAATCTTGTGCCTTATCCACTTCCATCTGTATATTTAATGTCTTTCTATTCATACCCACCTTATCTTTGAATAGCATGTTTACATTATGTAAATATGTGGGTGAGGCATGGTGGCTCACGCCTATAATCCCAGCACTTTGGGAGGCCTAGGCAGGCAGATCACTTGAAGTCAGGAGTTTGAGACCACCCTGGCCAACATGGCACAACCCCATCTCTACTGAAAATATAAAAAAGTAGCTGGGCGTGGTGGCACATGCCTGTAATCCCAGCTACATGGGAAGCTGAGACACAAGAGTCACTCAAGCTCAGGAAGCAGAGATTGCACTGAGCTAAGATCTCGCCGCTGTACTCCAGCCTGGGCTACAGAGAGAAACTCTCTCTCTCTCTCAAAAAAAGTTATGTAAATATATGTATTAATTTTCTTCAATGTAAAAGATTTTGGTTTCGTATAATAAAAACATAGAAAAAAAATCACTATATTCACTCTGAGGGAAAATATAACTATTAATATTGAAGCATATTTTCCTTGACAGGGCTTAAGTAGCACTGTTCCACAAAATAATAGATATGGCGAAATTATCAAAAAAACCATCATTTATGCTCTTTTAGAATCTGCCACATCAATGAAACGTTGTAAACAAACATCTATGACTCCTTTCTACATTTAGAGGATATGATTGTAGACATATATTGTCTTGGGGAGTCTGTCCCTGCTTTTGTGATGATTGTCACCTTGTTTCCAGTCCACGTTACTCTTCTCTATTTAGTCCCAGACTTTATTATCAGATAGCCCTATTGATTCTGAGGGAAAAGAATTACAGAAGATTCTATGATGGTTAATTCAGAATAAGGTAATGGTCTCCTATAGGTTTTCTCATTTATATATTTTGAACCAGAAGATTCAGCTTTTTCATACTATTTGTTACATTAGATACATGCATGCCTGACCAGATTATGTATGAAACTGAGCCCCCCAAACATGGGTGACCTTGAATAATTGTTTTCTCTCTCATTTATTCATTGTGATTTTCCAAATCTCATCCATCTCATTATATTGATCTACTTCCCCAACAGAGGAAGTGTCTCATGGAGGGTGAGAGAAACAACTTCAGAGAAAAATAAAATACAAGGAATGCCCAGAATCAAAATAAATGGAAGCATAAAGGGCACTAGCAACAAATAACTGCTTGCCATATTGAGACACTGTGGGAGATTCCCAAGTTGCCCAAAGATACTATTAAATTCACACTGCCTGATTTCATGCCATTCTCTTAGGATTTATAGCAACTGCCAGAAGCCAATTGAAGTTTTTCCAGGCTATTCTCTACCTCCTCTTCAATATTCTTAATGTTCTTAAAAGCCATTGAAAGAAGTTAATGAGAAAGGTTGTAGAATTTTTTTCTTTTAAACCTAGGGTGAAATAATGGCATCCAAGGGACCGTTTGGGCTCTATGTGAAGGCACAAATATCTAAGTAATCTCTTAGGGATTTTTTGTTTCAGCAATTACACAAACAAATTTTTAATTAAAATGTTACAATAGAAATAATGATAAGTTTAGTGTGTGGGAGATAAAGCATACAATTTTTAAGTATGCAGGTATAGCCAATGTAATATGCCAGCTATGTTGGCAAGAGATGCTTTTGGCTGAAAGAAGTTTAAATTTTACCCAAGAAGATTATCAGAAGAAATGATGGTAAGTAATGTTGGGGCAGATGCCCATTAACGTCATTAAAGATCCAGATTCTTTCTCTTTTTGTGCTCCACTCTGTTGGGTGTATTGGCCTTCGGTCTTCATGTTTTGACTTCATTATATTGAGGGGAGTTCTATAGCTGCGGTAATGAAGTCCATGAAGAAGGGAAAGCGCTGGTACTGCCACACTTGTTTGATTTATGAGAAAAGCAAAATTTTTCCTAGAAGGGCACTAGTATAGAACCCCTTACATCTCATTACTTTTGGCTCATATGTCCACTTCTAGATTCAGGAAGGTTGGTAAGCTGAATTGATGGATATTTTTATCCCTAGATTCAGGAAGGTTGGTAAGCTGAATTGATGGATATTTTTATCCTTTATAGTAAGAAGAAAGAAGGACAAAGGGTTGGGATGACCATTGGGGCAGACAACCAGGAGTATCTGCCACACAAACTAAATTCAGTGGATTTTATGAATCTTTGTTTCATGCACCATAAATATGTGACTCTTGAAGATAAATTTATGAAAAAATAGATATTATGACAGAAAACTTCCTATACAATTGCTTATCATGATAAACTATTATTTCTGTATAGAAATCCTTGGATTGATTAATAAGGGAAAAGTTGCTATAAAGTAAAAGTGACATTACAAATGTCAGTTATTTTGTTAAAGATTCAAAGTAAATGATAGAGATTCTGAAAAAGTTATTGTAATTTTTTAATTTAAAAAATTAGCTGCATAAATTCTATCAAAAGTTTCAAGTTAAAAAAATGAATAAATGTCATTGTTTTAAAAGCAATGTGGTAAATAGAGATTTGAAAAATGTCATTGGACTTTATAATCATTAGATTTCTAATGTGGATGCCTCTGACAAACAATCAAGCTTCAACAGTTGGATGAATCATTGTCATTCTTTGATTTTGTTATCTGGGGTATTTTTTAATTGCAGACTGAATATATTTCAGATGATTTTGATAATTATTGATGAGTGAATTGCACAAGATTGTGAAATTTGGTTTCACTGGGATAAGAAAAGTCAAACAATTGAGCAATTAAATTCATTCCAATAAACTGAACTTCTGGAAAATCAGCTTGAAATGACATTGAGGAATCTAATTTAATTTCTACATACTGGGTGCTAACATAATCATGGAACAAGGATTTTGCATCACTCACTAATATTTGAAGTTAGAAAAGAGTTTAGAGATCATCTTCTGTCACCTCAGATCATCCAAGGTGGAAGTAAATGAAGTTTACATTAACTCCCTTAATTCTTGACATAAAGAACTTTAGTTTAGAGGAGATTAAGTGATTTGATCAAGATACAGTACTATAACTAGTTAGTTAAATGAAGAGCTGGAAGCAAATTAGCTCAACTCTTGCATCAATATGCAATCCACTAGTTTTATATTTTCCTGTAAATTGGAGTTACATCACTATTTCACGTGCTACTTTATATACTACATCAGAAAACTGATTGGGATAAAAATTGCAGATCAGCCACAATTTCTAAATGATGCTAATATATGAGAGGTATGGGGTTAAGGGACCTGCATATACATTTTAACGTAGCCAGTTACTGCAAAATATCAGTAATTCGCCTAGCTAGAAATAAACAAAATGTTGGACTTAAAAGAAAAACGGCAAGATACCTAATCAAAATCAGATAACAGTGTAAAGACTTTCTGTTGTATTTCCTCTCTATTGTGTTCTCCAAGAAATCAATTTGACGGGAGGACAATGAAAATATTTGTTGCAGTCAGATGATTGAGTTCTCATCTGGGAAGTTATAAAGGTAGTTAGAGAAAGAAAGGTTTTCTGTTAACCGCATCTGTGTTCTCTTACATTTGCTGGGGTCAAAGTTTGCTTGCAAGGCTAAAAATAGTTTTCCATTTTTCCCAACAGGAGTATTTTTGTGTGTGTAATTAAATACAGGATAATAACAATAGCTATCATTTAGTAAGCTCTTTCTTTCTCAAGCTGTTACTCATGCTTTGGAGGCTTTTGCTTACTTGATTTTGACAAAAATTCTGTGAGATAATATGGTAGTCATTAGAGCTGATCACAAATATTTCTTATTCTTCTGGGAAATGGTAAGAGTGTTCTCCTCCCTTGGAGTTAAGTATGGTCATATGTCTTGCTTTTAGCCAATGACATGAAAGTGAAAGAGATGATTGTGGTATCTATATGGCATCTTTAAGGACAAATATGCAATTCATCAGGATCTCTCTGCCCTCTGCTAGTGCTACTAGCAATGTACCAGAGAGTATGCTCTATTAGCCTGTGTCTTAGAGTCAGACCCACTGGAGCACAGTTCTTAGCTGCTTTGCAATATAAATGTAGAGGAAGTGAGAAATAAACTTTGAATTATTTGTTACTGTAACATAGCCTAATTCATTCTTACTGGTACATGTAATTATTATTTCTATTTTCTTCAATTTATAGAGGAAGAAAATGAATATAAGTAATTTGTCAATGATGACACCATTAGTTAAGTAGAACCAGGATGCAGTCCAAGCAGTCTGACTCCAGAGCTCACATGCATGACTACCATTTTATATAGATATGGTAATACACTTTGTTTTGAATAAGATTGTCCATTAATATGATGCAGAAGTCCTTAATTTATGAGCATAGAGAGGTGATTATTACTTTTAATTCACTAACGCTTGATATATTTTTAATATTTTCAAATCACACATGCATAAAGCCCACTGCTTATTCCATCAATAGTATATGGCTGAATGTTGTTGCCCTCAGGGAAGAAAAGAGTATGGAGAGGTCATCAGTACATATTTCTAGGGGTCTTTTGAAAATATTCTGGTATTAGTCTATTTGGGCTCCCATATCAGACTGAGTAGCTTAAATAACAGAAACTTGTTTTTGCACAGTTCTGGAGATAGGAAATTCAAGATCAAGGTACTTGTCAGTTTGGTTCCTGGCAAGGGGTCTCTTCCTGGCCTGCAGTCAGTTACCTCCTCGCTATGTTCTCACACAACAGAGAGAGAGTGTGTGTGGGTGTCTCTTTCTCTTCTTATAAGGGCACCAACCCTATCAGATTAGGGCCCCACCCTGTGACCTCATTTATGGTCTCCTCACAGACCTTATCTCCAAATACAGTCACACTGAGGGTTATCTCCAAATACAGTCACACTGAGGGTTAGAGCTTCAATGTATAAATCTGGCAGACAGCAAGGATGGGGGACACAAACATTCAGTCTGTAACAATCTCCTAGGAACTATGAGCAATTTAAGAAATTTTAATAATAAAAACTTGTTCCCATATATTGTCCAGCATATCCTGTCTCTGTACATGTAACTGAAAAGAAATTCCAATGAGAAGTATTCTATTAATTCGTTTATTTGCTTATTCATCTATTGAGCATCTATCATGTGCTAGGTTATTCTAGACACTGGGGTATAGCAATGAACAAAACATTTTTCTTTCATTTAATTTATATATTAATGGAGAAAAACAGATATGTATGTGTGTGTATAAAATAACACGAGAGCAATATATTAATAAAAAATAAAGCAGAATAATGGTATACAGAATGATAGAGTCCACAAATGCTACTTTGTCAATTCTTTCAGATTAGGTGACTTTTTTGCAGAGACCAAAATTTGTAACTTTAACTTTTTAAATATTAAAATTGAAAAGATAATGAGAGAGCATATTCTTGGAGTCTTTTATTTTACAGATCGATAAAGTGGGATCTAGAACAGGGGTTGACAAACTCTTTAAAAGGCCAGTTAGTTAATATTTTCCATTTTGCAGGCTGGACAGTGTCTGTCATCACTAACCAATCCTGCTATTGGAGCACAGAGACAATACAATACATAAACAAAATGTGACTGTGTTCTAATAAAACTTTATTTATACAAACAGGCAGTTGGTAAGATTGTCTTTCAGGCTATAACTTGTCTACCCTTCATCTAAAAAACTGAAATGACTTTCTCAAGTTCACACATTTGATGGGTGATGACAAAAGAGATGACAAACATGTTTCTTCCGTGGTTGAAAACAACAAAGGCATCTTTAGAGCAGGTTATCACAAGTAAAAAATAGGATTAAATAAAAAATAATATGTCAAGGGTGAAAAAAGTACCCACTTAAATTTATTTTAAAGAGGGAACCAACGGCCTTTGTTTAGGAAAGCAGGTTGATAAGCTATTCCTGGGAGAAGGTGATACCCTGAGGGCCTGGTTTAGCAGGAAGCAATAAAACAAAAGGGATGGCTCAATGACTCTGCATTAGAAATGAACAGAAATTAAGGGAAGCGGAGGGAGTAGACAAGAACAGAGAAAGTAGAGAAACGGAAAGAGTGAAGAGCCAATCAACAGAACAGAGTGAGCAAAGGCATCTTAAGCAAAAGATGTGTAATCAGCTTTAACTGACTGAATTGCCACAATGCAAACCTTGTATTGTCCTTCAAAATTAAGTAAACTGATGCACAATCAAAAGACTTTTATGAATGGGTTTTTGAGGATGTATGTGTGGGAGTAGGGAGAATTAAGGAAGCTGAGTGTCTTGTCTGGGCCAATTCTGTTATGTGTGTGGCATTTAATTAAATCCCAGCCTTCTATAGCACAACCATCTGTTTTTGCTATTCCTGTAGTTAAACACTGCCAGAGAAAGTCCTGTTACCAGAGAGTACTGGTCCAGTTATAAATGAAAAAACTCTCCAACCTCAAACGGGCCCTCAACAGTGCCTATAGACTCTTCTACTTTTTGCACCATCTACTTCAAAACTTGACTCAAAGCTTCAAGCTTTCTCCTCCATCTCTCCAGTTGATCAGACTTAATCTGACATTTTAAAAGAAAGGACAAGGCATCAGATGGTAACTCTTTTATCTTTCCCTCACCCATCAATCAAATCTCTACCTTTGCAGTATCCTTCTTCTCTTCTGTGAAAAGAGGGGGCTGGCTTTTCCCCTATAGAAGTTCATGCCACCTCATGAACTATACATGATTTGTTAGCCCTTATCACCCTCATATTCTACACTCTCTCATAGAACTGAATCCTTCAAATCATGACTTATTACTATTAAAAAAAAACCTTCTCTGCACATGCCACTACTATCTATTAGCCTGTTCCTTTTCTCTTCTCTACCACTTAGCTTCTTGAAGGAGTTTCTGGAGCAGCTCTTTACCATCTCCTTTAGCTTAAAATCTATTCTTTTGGATCACATATTAGTAGTCTTTTTTTTTTTTTTCAGGGATGCATCTCTAACCTCCTACACTAGATAAAATCTTATTTTATGTTTTTGTACCACCATACTCTCCCCCATCATAGCATGTATCATTCATAACGTTCTATTGTGTGATTATTAATCTCTTCTCCCCACGCTAGCCTATTGTTTCCTCTACAACCAGCCCAGTTCCTCACACATAATGTAGCGTAACAAATAATAGGGCCTCAATAAATAATTGTTAAATGAATAAATAAATGAGTGATGCCATCACTGGATAAACATTTTATAAAAACTTTGTACTACGTACTAATTCAGATTAAACAGGAGAATAGAGCCAGTGGTGACCATGACATTATAACCTCTTTGGGAATATGCAGAAATTTAGGAAATGGCATCGAACTTTCTACAAGCCATGAAATTAAAGGTTAAATAAACTTTTCTAAGCTATAGCTGATAACTGGATTGTAGGAGAATATATCCAGTATATGCAGAGTGCAATTCAAATGGAGAACTAAGAAGAGCTGAAAAATGTTTAACTTGTTGATGTTGCAGGGGACCACTGTTGGGGTACAAAATGAGGTCTGGACTAATCTCTGCAGTTGCAAAACAAGGACTTTACCTGCCAAATGACTCGACAATTTTGTGAATTTTTAATAGTGTTCACCTCACTCTAATATTTAAAAGGGTATATTTTTTTCAAAAGTATATCTCATTAAAAAATAAAAGTTCATTAATATGTATTATAAAGTAATGTCCAAATAGGATTTTCACTGGCGTTATCTCGCAGAGGGACATTGCACCTGCTACATTAAGAGCCATTCGTGCTGAGCAAAACCTACTTAAACAGACCTTAATACCCCTTCTTGGCTGGAAGGGATCATCATAGTCATGGAACATGTCATATTTTACATATTTTACATCTTAGGTTTTGTAAGCATTAGATAAAGCTATGATTCCCAGGTATTAATCCAAGTCTTTCATCAGTTCCCTGTTAGGCACCCAGTGTTCCATAAGTTGGTTCCCCAATTTATCATCTCCCTTTTTGACTCAAATTACTCACAGCTGTGATTCAACATTGGCATAGCTCCTAAGAAGGAGGGGTATACAAGAGCTGTTATTGGGCAAATAATAGAAGCTGTCACACAACCTATGTTTAGTTACAAGGTTTGCAAACTTTGAAAATGCTGGCTGTCTGACTTGCAAAAGATTCTCATTGGGAAGGGAACCTCATTATTTAGATTTGTATAGCATTCTTGCCCAAGATTGGGAATCATACCACTTGGGCTATGAATCATTTTTAGAAGGTATATAAATAGTTTATGAATGACTCTTTGAGGGCAAATCTAAGTAGAAAAAGTTGAAGGGATTTGACAAGCACATTCTTACATATAATTAATGTGCAAATGTATAAGGGCATTTGAAACAATATAGCTATACTTGTCTATCTTTTTACGATAATTAATCTTTAGGGGCAAAAGTAAAAGTTGTTCTTCCTTCTGCTGACTTTATTTTCTCTGTATAGAGAAAAATATCAGTGAAAATTTATCTCTTGCCATACTAGAATCAAGGAAATTTAGGAAATCATCCCTAGGAGATCACATCTACCCAGTTCTGGATTGTACTTTATTGTACTTTAAAGTTGGTAACTTAAGAAATTCATAAATATTCCAGATCCCTGAGGCTCAGAGAGGATAAATAATTTTCCCATGTTCATATAGCCATGAACAAACCCAGTAACAAATCTGGGTTTCAAACTTGAGTGAATAGACTTCAGAACTCAGACTTTTAACCAATCTCTCAGTCACCCTCTTATTTTGTTTCATATGTTGACAGGACTTAAATATGATTTAAACAAAGGCAAAACAGAAGTCATCAGCAGGGGTAAAGATACTATAGTAATATGTTTACTCATTCCATATGAAATCTATTGTTTTATGACGTTATTCAGTTACTAACAAGGAACTTCCTACAACCCCAAGTTATCATTCAGAGCTTTAGATTCCATAGATTAGCATTTTACATCAAAGGCCCATTAGTTTTACCCAGTAAGAAGATACAAGTTCTGTGTTTCCAAGTGTGTGGAGATGCAGGCATTCTCATCCTGAGCTGAAGAAACGTGTTTCAATATTCTCAATAGGCATGTAAGAATAAAGTTAATTCTGACATTTTATATACATAATTGGCTTTTTTGTTTAAAAATATTTTATAGAATTCATTGCCACGGTTTTTTAGTGCAACATAATCTTCAAGATTATAACAGTTGTGTAATTGATATCGTTAAAAACCAGGTAGGTAATATGCAGTAATACCTTTTCACTCAATGAAACTTTCACACTCACTATAACTAGGCACTAATGCAGAAGTCTCTTAAGAGCAGAGTGGCTTTATTTTTACCACTGGAAAAAACTGACTTTGGAAAATTTCAATATATTTCTGAAATTATTCTCCCAGGAATTGGAAGCTTAAAAGAAGGAGCTAATGTTATTCAATTTGTCTTCAGGTATTGATCCAGATCACTTTGAGATCTACACTTGATCCCTTTGTAATTATTTTTCTTTCTTTCTTTTTTTTTTTTTTGAAAATAGGCCAGGGGCTTAATAGATACCCAGAGAGATAATCTTCAGCAATAAAATAACAAAAAAAGATAAAACATATTTTTAAAATTTTTGAAAATGTGTAAATGAGTCAGCAGGAAAGTAAGGGAAATCCTAAGAAGTCAAAAATAAAGTAATAACTTTAGAGATGCAAGCAAGCTCTCAAACCGCTGCTTGCCCTACAACTTCAGCCAAATGGAGAGTGTAGGTAAAGCTGAGGGTTCAGAAAATATACGGAACCATATTGGATGTTGTTGAATATACCTAGGGCCCCAAGGGTTACACCTCCAGTGAAAGAATTTTAAAATATACCTCACAAAGGGAGACAGTAAGGAAACTATTCTGTCTCTAAACTTTGGATCTGTATCTCCCCTAATATGTGTTTGGGGCCCTAGTTTATATTTTTGGGGTGGTCCAAAAAACTATATTAGCATTGTCTTGGATGGTAATGCTCATGAGTGCCTGGCAAAATACAAATTTTAAAAATCATCCCTAGAAGATCACAACATCTACCCAGTTCTCAAAATATCCCCATAGAAAAAGTTCATACACATATGAACTTACAAAAAAAAAAAAAAATCGCAAGACCTACACAGAAGCAAAACATTGTGAAGGAAAGAAATAACCAACAGCTGGTACCCAAAAACAGAAATGGAAATACACAAATGCTGTTTCAAGTTTTTTATTGTCCCATTAGCAAAAACCAATTACATGACCTAGCCCAGAGTCACTGTGGGTGAGCACTACCAAAAATGCTCAACTCCATGAACAATCAAGAGACATTACAGAAAGAATATACTTTTTTATACTTTAACCTTTTTATCAAATGTATCATAAGCTCACATACATTAGAGTCAAATCCTTATATTCTAATTTTTATACCATCACCCTCCCAGAAGCAACATGCAACTCTTTCTGGCAGATTCCTTAAGTGTTTTGTTGTCATTGTTGTTTTGTTTTGTTTTACAGGTAGATGGTGCAAGAAAGTATTATTTAGAATCTAATGAAAATTATAAGTAAATCTGAAAGAATAGCAGTGAAAATTTCAGACTCTTTAATGTAAAGAGTATTATTACACTTCTTCTTAATGTTGTTAACCCTTGGTGTGAGATGGAGAGCAATATGCATTTACTTCTTTATTTCTTCAAAAAAAAAGAAACCCTCTTTGTTGAGGTACAGTTGACAAAATAATAGCTGTTCATACTTAATGTATACAACTTGATGAATTTGGAAATAAGTAAACACCAATGAAACCATCCCTATAATCAATGCCATAAACTTAACTATCACCTCCAAAAGTTTCCTCTCACCCTCTTTATTTATTTATTTATTTATTTATGTTATGATAAGAGCACTTAGTATGAGATCTACCCTCCTAGCAAATTTTTAAGTATAAAATACAGGATTGTTAAATAGGCATTATGTTGTACAGTAGACCTCTAAAATTTATTCATCTTGCATAACTGAGACTTTGTACCCTTTGACTAATGCCTCTTAATTTTCCCCTTCCCCAGCTCCTGGCAGCCACCATTGAACTCTCTGCTTCTATGACTTAGATAATTTTAGATTTCTCATGTAAGTGAAATCCTGTAGTATTTCTCCTTCTGTTTCTGTCTTATTTTATTTGGCATAATGTCCTCAAGGTTCATCTATGTTGTCAGAAATGTCAAAAACTATAAAACATTGATAAAACAAAAGAAGATACAGCTAGGTGGAAAGACATTGTATTAATGGATTGGAAGAATTAACATTGTTAAAATATCCGTACTACCCAAAGCAATCTACAGATTCAATGCAATAACTATCTATCAAAATTCTATTGACCTTTTTTACATAAATAGAAAAAAAAATACTAAAATGTATATGGGAACAACAAAATACCCTGAATTGCCAAAACAATTTTGAGCAAAAAGAACAAAGCTGGGGCATCACATTTCCTGATTCTTTCAAGATAAACTTGTTGACCTAAGATTACCTCCATGCTTCTAAATAATGTGAATTTGTTTTTAACTTATTTCTTCCATTTTATGGTATATCATTCTCATGCTCTGTATCTACTACACATGTATAATTCCTGCCCCCTCCTCCACTTTCCAATATAAAGTGTTTCAATTTTCTTTAGATCACTATTCAATGTTTGAACCATCATAACAATGAAAAGCTTTTTTACTACATAATTATAAAAAGATAACATGCCATGCTTTTCCTGCCCATTTCTTCCTCTTGGAGATAATGGTGGTCTAGTTTTTTGTTTGCTTTGGGTTTTTTTCTATATTATTAGTAATTCAAGCTAAAACTCTCTGTCAGTTACATAAACCACACCTCAGTACATTCAGATGATACTGTTATTCTGAGAATTAAATCATTTTAAAGAAATCACCTCTGTCTTCTGAAAACAAGCAGAAGTGGTTACCCTCTACTCCTGGGGAATGGCTGTTACCCTGGGGTAGCCCTTCATTATTATTATCAGATTCCCTTTACTTATTTCCATTTGAATAATCCATTTTGTGAAAGCTTTTTCCTCATTCCCCTCATGTTATTGGATGATAGGCTATAATAGCTTCCTGAGAAATGAGGTATAGTAGATAAATCTTCGTGAGACTTTGCATGTAATAAAATTTTCTTTTTATTCTATATAACTGGACATATAATCTTAGGTTGTAAACATTTTTTCCTCAAAAATTGGAGTCAGAAATACTGCATCCATGGATTGTATGACTCAGTAGAGATGTCAGTTCTCACAAATCAATCTATAGGTTTAAAGCAATTACTACTAAAATCCAAGCAAAGCTTTTTTGTGGACATATACAAACTTATTCTAAAATTGATATGGAAAAACACAAGCACTAGATTATCTAAACAACTCTTGAAAAAGAAGAATGAAGTGGGAGGAATCACTCTTCTTCATATTAAGGCTTACCATATAGCTGCAGTAAGCAAAACACTGGTATTTTTTGGCAGAGGAGTAGAAACATAGATCAGTGGTATAGAAATAGAACCTAAATTAGAGCCAAAATAAATAAGCCTAATTATTTTTTACAAAGGGAAAACCCAATTCAATGGAGGAAGAAGATCATTTTCAACAAATGGTGCTGGAAAAATCAGACATCTGGGTGCAAAAAAATTAATATAGACCTAAATGCACATCATACATGCACCCATGACCCAGCCTAAGAAATGATCATTATCAAAACATGTGAAGCTCCCTACGTGTCTCTCTCTTTTCACAGACATTTCCTTCCTTAGCTCTAGTAGTAACCACCAACCTGAAAGAGGTATTATTTGTGAAATCAGTTGAACTAAACATAAGCAGCTTCAGAATAAGGTTCTCTTGAAGGATCATTTCTGTACTTGAATGAGGAATGTTAAGTTCAAATACTTTTCAGAGTTTTTTTTAATAGATGCAGCATTTTGCATTATTTACTTTATACTATATCAAATATAAATTTCTTTTTCAAGTTGGAAAAGAAACATCAAAGTGATTCTTTTGCCATCATACAGAATAATCTTTAAGACTATTTTGGTGCAGATGGAGTGATAGGAAGGTTGAAGTTTCTTAATCCCAGAAGACCGACAAAATCTAGTCCATATTTTTCACCCATTAAAGACATAGACCATTTCTGCAAGAGACTGCCTTAAGGAAAAATATCACTCTTCTTTCAAATACCAAAGTGGAAGAGTTTCCTCTAACTTCCAAACTGTCCTCATTTATTTTATTTAATAGTTGCTTTGAATACTTAAAAAAGTAACAGAGATTCAAAAGAGCAAAAGTGGCAACAATGTGTTGACCATTCTGGCCATATTCTCCAAACCAAGTGTCAGATCATGCCCTTGTTAGTACCAAGAGGGAACAGTTCTGGTGCAAAGCTTGACTATGTGAATACTTTTAAATTACGTACGAAGTGTTCACTGATGCATTCTAAAAGCTCCAATTAAAGCCACAGTTAGTGGTTACCTCATGCGAATGGAGAAATATAAAATATATTCTCAAGCATAAAAAGGTGTCTAGTTTTAGATAAATGGTTTGTTAAGTCATTACGATCTCCCTACAAGCAAAAAGTAAAACTTGTGTTTCTTTCTTTCCACAAGTTAAAAATAAATGAAATTCCATAAAACAGTTTAAATAGTGCATAATACATATTTGCTTGTTTGAAAGTAATGCTAGAAAATACTTTCTATGTCAGTAAAGCAACATTACAATTTTCCAATTATAATTTTTCCAACTGGTTCCCTTTTGTTGTAGACACTTAAAGGTTTTCATGTCTTTGAATTAGTATGCAAAGTCCTAAGCTATATCAGCTTAGAGTTTTGAATTATGGTATCTTAATTTCCTGTGAGAATTACATTTAATTCATATTTAGATATATATACACATATATATGTCATAATCCTCTTCTGGAAAAGTACCTCTATCTGGGATAAAGAGAAATGTATAATTCTAAAAGAGAATGAATCTGAGTTTGGGGCCAAAATTTTTACTTCCAAGTAAAGAAATAGATATCAGAACATAACAGGATCATACAGTTTTCCTCCTCAGTAATACAATTGCCATTAATAATATACTAGTACTAATAATAGATAACATTTATTCCATTGCACTTCTTTCCATCATTTTATATGTATAATCTCATTTGAACATCATGAATGCTCTATGAAGAAAGTGGGCTGAATTGTCTGTTGTCAAGTGATCTTCATCATCACTCCCTTCTGAGTTCTTCTAGAGCATTGCAGAGGAGAAATCAGACACTCCATTTCCCAAAATACTGCCTCTGTTCTCTGTTTTTGATTCCTAAATGGCGTCTGCCCAAAACAGGCACCCAGGTCAGATTCGAGAGATGCATGAATAAATACTATATTCACAGAGCTTCTAGGGCAGTCCTTGAAAATGTCTCAACTCACTGCGGTAGATTAAGGTAGTTGTTGACATCTTCCAAAGATTCTTGGAGTTGCCGCAGTTTACAAGTTTGTTCTTAAGAACCATCTGCTTGGCACTTCATTCTGAAATTTTTGCTGGCCGCTTCCCTGAACTTTGCTCCCCCAGAACCTCCAAAGTTGTTTTTATAAGCTTCTAGTTCCTGTTTTAAAACCTTTCATACTAGATAGAGAGCAACTTCTGTTTTCTTGGCTGTAAGTGGAAAGAAAGAAGTGACAATGGACTTGACATCTTTCAAGGTATGCATGTGTATCTGGAAAATGAGCCAAACCATGAGAGAGTGGAGTACACCTCTGAGCAGGTGGAGTAAGTCCTGACTATTTAATAACATTTAATTAAAAGAATATAGATCCTATGTCTCCCCTAAATTAACCACAGCCTGTTCTACATTGGCTCTCCTCATCCTTTACTCCTAAGAACTCCAACTACATAAAAATGACTAGAAACGAACATGTGACTTTCGTATTATTGCCATAAGTGGGTGAATACCAACTTGTCTCTCAAGTAAAGTGACCTGCATCATTTTCAATCTAATATAATTTCTAGACCAGTGATTCTCAAGGATGGAATAGGTTCTACCATCTCTTAGGATGCATTTGGGAAAATCCTTGTTGCTATTGTAAACAGCGTTGCCTTTTGTGAACTTACCTCAAAAATCATGCAGCTTCATGTCCATTGAATTATACAGGTTACAAGTGAGTCATAAAGACCATTCCAGATTCAAAGGGATGGAACATAGGCCCTTTTCTTCATGGGACATGTATCAAAGAATTTGCAGATGTGTTTTAAAACTACCTACCCTCAACCTTCATAATCTCTTGCCTATTTTTTTTTTTACAGAACTCTTAATATTATCTAACATACCATTTGCCAGGTTGAGTATTTTAACAGACTTAAATAGTGGCACATAGAAGGTATTCAACAATATTTGTTGAATGAATGAATGAATGAATGCATTTCAATACATTAACTTCTAATATCTCCGTGCTACTTTTGTAGTAGTTTCAAGTTTTCTGCTGATAGCTGCTCTAATAATGCTGCTGGCAGAATAAAGAACAAATCTGATGAATTTGATCAAAATAACCTAGTCGTAAACTTGGATAATTAAAACCAAAATTTCTTTTTTATTAAATTGGAAATTATTTGCCTCTTAATCCAAGAAGGGCCTCATCCATTATTGATTCATATTTACATCATCCACTGATTCTTAAAATACTGACTTGACCCCCAATAAAAATACCTTATCCCTTCCCTCTGTAAACCAGAGAAATAAACAAATTTAGAGACTTTTCGAAGAAGGAAAATAGAAGACAAGTTAGAGTTGGGCTCATTGTTTAGTTGAAGCAATATAAGTTACATTGTAAAAGGTTAATGCAAAATGATCTTCAAAACTGAGTCCATGGTATACCAAAAGTCAATTGAACCACTTTGCCAGAGGTTATTTCCAGTCATTTCAATCAGTATTTCTAAATTTCAGTCATGCCGCTATCACTTTCAAGCTATAGCAAATAAGTTGTCCAGACCTGCATATTTGAACTTGACCAAGTTAAAACAAAAGCACTTTCTATTATTGCACAGGTGCCTATATATTTGGGAAATGTGAAGAATTTAGGCAACTAGGTGAATCTATAAAATAAAGAATGTTTTATAAGCAAAGACACACATACCTGGGATTTAGTAAGATTCTGCCACTTTTTATCTGTAAAACATGTGATAATGAAATTTAACCTCTGTGAGCCTTCGTTTCCTCATCCATAAAATGCCCATCATGATACATACCTTCCTTTTAGAGTTTTGCGATGGTTAGGCGAATAATGAACATAAAGCCTGTTGGCAAACAACTTGGCAAATGGTGACACTCAATACGCAATAACTGTCATTGTTAGTGATAGGAAGTTGTTTTTTTTAAAGATGGTATTATTTCTCAAAATATTCAGATAAATGAAGCAAAATTGGTTTTGACAATTTAAGTATTGTTATAATGACCAACATCTTCTGCTTTCCTTTTACTGTCGAGAAACAGTTGTTAAGAAATATAGTTACAGGCTAAGGACCCAGACCTCCCCAGTCTGATGTTACAATCACAAGCTCACTAGTCCATTTTGTATCAGGAACAAGCTATTGGTTTGGGAAAATGAAAGGGGTTCCTGCTATTATTTCTTGACCAAAGATATCAGCACCATCCTGCAGATATTTTCAAATTCATTTTCTCATCTTCCTAGCCGCAGGGAGAATGTGGATTGTTTCACTGAAAGAAAACTGTAGGGCTTTACCCTGCTGTGAGTACTTAGGTTTTTTAGACTTTATGGGAATATGTATAGTCATAGAGTTTAAATCTCCCTTGAGTCATTTCTTTGTCTGCCTTGGCATACTCTGTGCTGGTATTTTCCAGCTGCATACTAATGAGATGAATGATGAGGGAAGAAGCTTGCCCAGGGAAGACATAATGGCTCGACTCCACAGCTATGTGATACTAACACCTGAATCAATTACTTCTGGTTAATAAGTCCTTCCCTTCTTGCATGACTAAGTTTTGACACTAAACATGTGCCTACATTTAATCAAATCCCCCTTTTTAAGAAGTGCAATCATCCTTTTGCTTTAAAAAAGCATTTCAAGTTATTTTGCTGCTCAAATATAAATGAAACTGAAAAAAGCTTTATCCAGACTTTAATTTTCTAGTATCCCCCCAAAAACGTGTATGTCCTAGAAAAACACAATTCTGATTTAGTTACATAAACCTAGCTGTTTTACATAAACCATGTGCAAGTTTGAAAGAACAAGGCTTGCAGGATAGCTCAGAGTCTGGAGAACACGGGTTATTTTGTTTATTTGTTTGTTTGTTTTGAGACAGATCTTGCTTTTGCTCAGTCTTCCAGGCTGGAGTGCAGTGGTGTGATCATGGCTCACTGAAATCTCGACCTTCCTGGCTCAAGTTACCCTCCCGCCTCAGCCTCCTGAGTAGCTGGGACTACAGGCACGCACCACCACATCTGTCTTCGTTTGAAATTTTTTTTAACAGACAGGGGTCTCACTATGTTGCCCAGGCTGGTCTCGAACTCCTGGGCTCAAGCAACCCTTCCATCTTGGCCTCCCAAAGTGCTGGTATTATAGGCATGAGCCACCTACTTAGCCAAGAACACAGGTTAGAAGTCAATTTGTGGTCAAGGGCCATCAACTTTATTTTACTCAAGTCACTTTCTCTATAAACATATCAATATTAAAAGAGCAAACATGAGAGATTTTAAGACTATAAAACAAGATTCTATTTTGTTTCCTAAATGCTAGAAAAACATACTACAAATAGAGAACCAGAAGACAGTCCATCTCTAAAACCTAATGATATAGTGCATTTTTTCCAAATAATTGTATGTGTCCCTCTGTATTAATCAGCTTTCTTTTGGCCTTAAAATACAGAACCAAATTCTCAGAGTCTCACATTAGTAAAAGTTGATATTAAAGTATGGGTAACCCATCAGCTCAAAATTAAACTATAGGCATTTATTTTGTATTCATAATTTGTTCTGTTTTTTTAAATAAAAGTCTACTACTGTTTTTGTTTCTTTCCAGCAGTAATAATTTCTTATATGCTGTATAAGAACAATTAAAAACAATAAGTTGTTTCATTGAGAAATATCTTGACCGTTTCATCTATGATCCAAGACTATCACACTTCTCTGTATTTCCAGTGTTTAACTGAGCACTAGTCTTGATTCCATTAATGAATAAGTTGACATTTTTTATTTCTAAGAGTTGGTATTTTCAACTCTTCACATATCCACATCTATCATTTGTACAAGCATATCTTGGAAATATTGTGGGTTAGCTTCCAGACCACTGCAGAAAAACAAATATAGCAAATGTAGCAAGTCACACAAAGTTTTTGGTTTCCCAGTGCATGTAAAAGTTATATTTACAGTATACTACAATGTTATTAAGTGTGCTGTATGTGCATTATATCTTTAAAAGTTTCAAACCTTAAAAAATACTTTATTGCTAAAAATGCACTCATCTGAGCCTTCAGCAAGTGGTAATCTTTTTGGTGGTTGTGGATCTTGTCTCATTGTTGATGACTGTTGACTGATAAGGGTGGTGGTTGCTAAAAGTTGGGGTAGCTGTGGGAATTTCTTAAAGTAAGACAACAATGAAGTGTGCCACATTGATGGACTCTTTCTTTAATAAAAGATTTCTCTGTATATGATGCTGTTTGATAGCATTTTATCCACAGTAGAACTCCTTTCAAAATTATAGTCACTCCTCTCCAAACTTGTGGCCGCCTTATCAACTAAGTTTATGTAATATTATAAATCCTTTGTTCTCATTTCAACAGTGTTCACAACATCTTCACCAGGAGTAGATTATTTCTCAAGAAATCATTTTCTTTGCTCATCCATAAGAAGCACCTCTTCATCTGTTCAAATTTAGTCATGACAGTGCAGCATCTTCAGGCTCCACCTCTAATTCTAGTTCTCTTGCTATTTCCATCACATCTGCAATGACTGCCTCCACTGAAGTCTTGAACCCCTCAAAATCATCCATGAAGGTTGGAATCAACTTTTTCTAAATTCCTGTTAATATTGATATTTTGTCCTTCTCCCATGAATCATGAATGTTCTTTATGGCACCTGGAATGGTGAATATTTTCCAGAAGATTTTCAGTTTTCTTTGCCCAGATCCATCAGAGAAATCACTATTTATGGCAGCTATAGCCTTACAAAATGTATTTATTAAATAAGACTTGAAAGTCAAAATTACTCCTTGATCCATATGCTGCAGAAAAGATGTTGCATTAGCAGGCATGAAAGCATTATTAATCTCCTTGTACATCTCCATCAGAGCTCTCAGGTGATCAAATGAATTGTCAACGAGCAGTAATATTTTGAAAGGAATCTTTTTTCCCAGAGAAGTAGGTCTCAACAGTGGGCTTAAAATACTCAATAAATCATGCTGTAAACAGAAATGTAAATCATCTTTCCATTTACAGAGCACAGACAGAATAGATTTAGCATAATTCTTAAAGGCTGTAGGATTTGGGGAATAGTCAAGGAGCATTGGCTTCAACGTAGTCATCAGCTGCTTTGGCCTCTCACAAGAGAGTCAGCCTGTCCTTTGAAGCTTTGAAATCAGGCATTCTCAACTTCTCCTCTCTATGAAAGTCTTAGGTGGCATCTTCTTCCTATATAAGTCTGTTTCATCTCCATTGAAACTCTATTGTTTAGTGTAGCCACCTTCACTAATGATCTTAGCGAGATCTTCTAGATAACTTGCTGCAGCTTCTACAACAGCAATTGCTGCTTCACCTTGCACTTTTATGTTATGGGGAGGGCTCCTTTCTTTAAACGTCATGTACCAACCTATGGTAACTTCCAACTTTTCTTCTGCAGACTCCTGACCTCTCTGAGCTTTCAGAGAATTGAAGAGAGTTAGGGCCTTGCTCTGGATTAGGCTTTGGCTTAAGGAAGCGTTGTGGCTGGTTTGATCTGTCTAGACCACTCAAACTTTCTCCATATTAGCAATAAGTCTGCTTTGCTTTCTTATCACTGGTATGTTCCCTGAAGTGTCACTTTTGATTTCCTTCAAGAACTTTTCCTTTGCATTCATAACTTGGCTAACTGTTTGGCATAAGAATCCCAGCTTTCAACCTAACTCAGCTTTCAACATGCCTTCCTCATGAAGCTTAATCATTTCTAGTTTTTGATTTAAAGTGAGAGGCATGAGACTCTTCCTTTCACTTGAACATTTTAGAGGCCATTGTAGGGTTATTCATTGCTCTTAATTTCAAGGTTGTTTTATCTCAGGGAATAGGGAGGCCTGAGGAAAAGGAGAGAGACAAGGAGTGGTGGTGCAGTCAGAACATATATAACATTGATTGATTAAGTTTGCCATCTTATATGGGTGTAGTTTATGGTACCCCAAAACAATTACAATAGTAACATCAAAGATCACTTATCACAAATCACCATAATAGATATAATACTAATGAAGAAGTTTGAAATATGAGAATTACCAAAATGCAACACAGAGACATGAAATGAGCACATGTTGTTGTAAAAATGGTGCCAATAGACTTGCTTGACACAGGGTTGTCACCTGCAATTTGTATAAAATGCAATATCTACAAAGTACAATAAAGTGAAGTGCAATAAAGCGAGATGTGTCTATATATGTTTTGGTTGACATATACATAACTGGATGAATAATTGAACATTTCTTTGGTTCATGTAACACAGATTGATTTTGTAGCTACATTATTGCACTACAAAGTAACTTCGGGAAATAATTTTACTAAAGAAACATGTTTCAGAGTCTAATTACATCTCTTATCTGCTTCTAGATATGCTTTATTTTTCCTTAGCCCACATTATACACATAAATCAGTAACAAAGTAAAACTACCTTTAGGTTTTGAAACCTTTTATGTGGGCTTGAATTTCAAGCAGAAATTAAAGTGTGGGGACATAATCATTGAACCATTGAAAGAGTGGGTTTTCCCCCTCCTCCTTGACAAATATAGGTAATACTTTACCAGGGACAAAAAAAAATGCAGCAAAATTCAGTGGGGAATACATTTACATAAAGCATCTTTTAACAAGGAACTGAATGAGGGCATACGTGACAATGCTAGCATGATGTTCTCTCCCTCCTGTCAATTATCCTGGAGTCACCCTGCAGTTTAAGCTTTAGGTCAATAAAATGAATTTCAAAGCAAAAGCCTTCAGCACCATGGAGGAATTAACTCTGTGGGGTTGCTTCAAAAAAAAGCAATGTATTTTCTATTGCATTTACCCAATGCAATAATATTTTTTTCAATTTTTGCCCTTTATCAGAAGGGCATTTTATCCACATTTAATTCCATTTCTTGATCAGAATTCATTTCTAGAAACAAATACTTCTTTTTTAAATATAATAAAAACTGGGAACTTAAATTGCAATTTCTAAAGTAAAATATACATAATGAATCCTTATCAAATGTTTTCAAGTAACTGTTTTGGGTTGAACATCCCAATATTTTGTATATTTATTTCCAATTTTATATGTCATGCAATATGCTATCTTCTCACACTGAAGGAAATGAAGTTAATTTTCCACAGATAGGAATCGGGGTTTAAACTGACTCTTCAATCGTTGAGAATAATCTGAAAGTATCTTGTTATCTTTCTTCAACAAATTCATTTTTTAAATCATACCACAAAAAAATGTGCAAACCAATCACTTGTAGATTTTGTTCATTTACAGTAGGGTTAGCAAAATTTTTCTTAACTTTTTAATTTTAGGCCAGGCATGGTAGCTATTTGAGAACACTTTTTATATGTTTATGAAGAAACTGTGACGAGAATACAAAAAGTTTCTATATACTGGGCACCCAGTTTCCCCTACTATTAATATATTATGTTACTATGGTACATTTGTTACAATTTTGAACCAATATTGATACATTATTATAAACTAAAGTCCATAGTTCATTCAGTTTTTATAATTATTTTAGTTTTTATTTTATTTTTCGTAGAGACAGGGTCTCACTTTGTTGCCCAGGCTAGTCTTGAACTCCAGGGCTCAAGTGATCCTCCCATCTCAGCCTCCCAAGGTGCTGGGATTATAGGTGTGAACCACTGTGCCTAGACTCATTCCATGTTTTTTAGTTTGTATCTATTTTCCCTTTTTGGCTCCAGGATCCCATCCAGAATACCACATTACATTTAGTTGGCATGTCTCTTTAGGATTCTCTTATTTGTGACAGTTTCTCACATTCCCATATTTTTTATGACCTTGAGAATATTGAAAATTCTGACCAGGTATTTTGTATATTGTCCCTCAATTTGAATTTGTCTAATGTTTTCTTATGATTTGACTGGGGTTGCAGGTTTAGGGGAGGAAGACGACAGAGGTAAAGTGCCATTTTCACCATAGCATATCATGAATCTGTACTATTAATATGACTCACTATTAATGTTGATTATTTATTACATGGCTAAGGCAGTGTTTGTTAGGTTTACCCACTCTGAAGTTACTCTTTTTTCCCTATTTCTATAATGTGATTTTTGAAAGGAAGTCAATATTTGCAGTCCACACTTATGGAGTAGGAGTTATGCTACATAAATTGAGGGCAGAATATCTACATAAATTATTTAGAATTCTTCTCCACCTAGTTACTTTTCTTTGTCTCTTCTCCACTTATACTCCATTATTTATATCAGTATGGACTCATGGATATTTATATTATATTTTGAGTTATAATCTAATACTACCTTATTATTATTTGCTCAAATTGTTCCAGTTTTGGCCATTGGAAGCTCTTTCAGTAGGCTCCTATGTCGCTTTGGTATATTCAATTCTTGTGGGTGGCTTCTGTTTTCTTGAATACTTGCTTTCTTTCTGGAACTATAAGATGCTCCAGTCTCATAATATTTACTTCCTAGCCCAGTCCTAGATCGAATCAGCCATTTCTCCAAGGAGCTCTGGTTCCTTTTATTGGAGAATGTATTAGAAACCAAGAGCTGGATATTAATGCTACTGAGGTATCATTGCTTATATGCCCTCATAGCTGGCAGAGTGAGGAAACAGATGTGTGTATTCTAATCTGGAATTATATACATATCTATAACTTGTATATGTAATCATGTATATCTGTATAAGCCTAAACATGAGTTAATACTGATGCTTTCAGCTCTAATCTATTACCAGGAAAATCATTCTAGCCTTCTCTCCTTACCTATATGAAAACTCCCACTCCAACAGGAAGAAACCTGGTTCCCATAATCTGCCATCTATGTACTTAACAGTATATATATACTGGTATCAAGATTCTTAACCTGTGTCTCCAGGAGAAAAAAATCATCAGCTACATTACAATGAGTATGTACAATATATTTTGCCATTAGTCTTACAGATTCTGCTCATTTTCAGTTACTTAGGTCACCCCCTTTCTCTCCTACCCTCTTCAATGAGGCTTTCATACATTTATAACATAATTAAATTATTGTGTCACAATAGACATTCTATACTGTGATCTCTCCACTCTTACATGATTTTTTAAAAATCTGAATACTTTAAGGTTTATTCTGTGCTGTAAATGTCTATGGATTTTGATAAATGTGTAGTGTCACATATCTGCTGTTATGTCATATGGAACAGTTTCAGTTCCCTGAAGTTTCCTGTGCTTCATCTATTCAAATCTAATCCTAGAAACCAATGAACAGTTTGCCATCTCTATACTTTTGCCTCTTTCAGAATGTCATATAGTTGAAATCATACAGGATTAGAATCAGATTGGCTTCTTACACATACAATATGCATGTAAGGTCTAAAGTCTTTCCATGGTTTGATAGGTCATATGCTTTTATTACAGGATAATATTCCATTATTATGGATGTACTACAGTTTCTTTACCCATTCACCTGTTGAATATCCTGATTGCTTCCAGATTTTTGGCAAGCTGCTATAAACCTTTCCATGCCCTTTTTTGTGCAGATACAAGTTTTCAAATTGAGTAAATATCTAGAAGCACAATTGATGGATCACAGGATAAGACTATGTTTAGCTTTGTAGAATACTGTCTTCAAAAATGACTAACATTTTTCAGCCATGATTGAGAGGTCCTGTTCCAATTAACCCTAATTTATCAACCTTTTTCTTTTACAGATTGGACTTTTGATGTTGTATCTAAAAACTTCTCACCAAACTCAAGATCACCTAAATTTTCTCCTGTTTTCTTCTAGAAGTTTTATAACTTTATGTTTTATATTAAAATCTATGATTCACTATTATTTAACTGTTGTGGAAGGCAACAGGTCTGTAGCGAGGTTCTTTTTTTTAGCACCATTTGTTGAAAAGACTGTCCTTTCTCCACTGAACTGTCTTGGTCCTTTGTCAAACATCAGTTGACTATATTTGTGGATCTGTTTCTGAGGTATCTGTTCTATTCAACTGATCTACATGTTTATTATTTTGTCAATACCATGTTGTCTTGATCACTGCAAATTGAAAATAAGTCTTGAAATTAGGTAATACGAGTCCTCCGAGTTCTTCATATTCTTTAGTATTGTATTGACTCTTCTTTTTTGTATTTTTATGTAAACTTTAGAAGCAAATTGTCAGTATCTACAAAATAGTTTGCTGAGATTTTGATGGGGATTGCATTGAATCCATAGATCACTTCGAGAAGAATTAACGTCTTAACACTATTAGGTCTTCTAATCTGTAAACATGGAATATCTCTCCATTTATGTAAATTATTATTTCTTTCACTAGTTTTATAGTTTTCTAGATATAGATCTTGTACAATTTTTTAGATGTCTACTTATTTCATTTTTTCCTGCTGCTATTGGAGATGACACTTTTAAAAAATTTCAAATTCTGATTGTTCATTGACCTCACAGAGAAAAGCAATTTACTTCTGTGTATTAACCTCATGTCCTGCAACCTTGATATTTCCTCACTTTTAGGTCTAGGAATTTTCTTTTGTTTTATTTAGGACTTTCTACACAGATGATTGTGTCATCTGTAAACAAAGACAGCTTTATTTCTTACATTCCAATCTGTATATCATTTATTTGATTTTTTTTTCTTTTTGGTCTCTTAAAGTTAATCAGGACTTCCAGTATGTTGGAGAGACAAAGAGAGGACATCCTTCCTTTGTTCTCAATCTTAGAGAAAAAGCATCCAGTTTATCACCATTAAGTATGATGTTAGCTGTAGGTTTTAGGGGTAGTTCTTTACCAAGCTGAGGAAGTTTCCTCATATTTCTAGTTTGCTGAGAGTTTTTATCATGATTGGGGGTTGGATTTTATCAGGTATTTTTTCTGTATCAATTGATATAATCATCTCATTTTTCTCACTTAGCCTATTGATGTGATGTGTTACATTGATTGATTTTTTTACTATTGAATCACCTTCACACAGCTAAAATAAATTTCACTTGGTTATAGTGTAAAATTCTTTTTATACATTGCATAAGATTATTCTGAGGATTTTGAATCAGCATTCATAAGGAATATTGGTCTCTGTAGTCTTCCTTTCTTGTCATGTCTTTGTTTTGGGAATTAGGGCAGTACTAGACACATAGAATGAGTAAGGAAGTGTTTCCTCCTCTGCTTATATTTTCTGGAAGAGATTGTGGAAAACCAGTATCATTTCTTCCTTAGATATGTGATATAATTCACAAGTGAATGCATCTGGGCCTAATGCTTTCTTTTTTAGAGGGATATTAACGATTGATTCAATTTTGTAAAAAGATATATGGCTACTAAGACAATATATTTCTTTTTGTGAGTATCTTGGTAGTGTCTGTCAATGAATTGATTGATTGTATCTAAGTCATCAAGTTTGTGGGCATAGAATTGTTTACGGTATTCCTTTGTTATTCCCCCCATCTTTTTTTTTTTTTTTTTTTTTTTTTTTTTGAGAAGGTGTTTCGCTCTTGTTGCCCGGGCGGGAGCGCAATGGGGTCCGGATCTTGGCTCACCGCAACTCTGCCTCCCAGGTTCAAGAGATTGTCCTGCCTCCGCCTCCCGAGTAGCTGGGATTGCAGGCGCGCGCCAACAGGTCCGGCTAATTTTGTATTTTTAGTAGAGACAGAGTTTCACAATGTTGGTCAGGTTGGTCGATCTCAGGTGATCCACCCTCCTCTCCCTCCCAAAGTGCTGAGATTACAGGCGTGAGCCACTGCTCCCGGCCTCCTGAGAGTTCTTTGACCCTTGCCAGCTAAGCAAAAAGGATAGGGAACCTCCACTGGCATCAAGGTTTTATCTCGTGTTAGCCAAATGAATAGGGCATTCTGAAAAGAACTCGGAGAGGGCTACACTATTGTCTTAAAGTCAAGTGAAATCCCATTTTAAAATTTCCCTTGGCTGAAATGTTACCAAGATCCATATTAAAATATGTTAATACTTGGTTATTATAAACATCACACTTATCATTTGTAATTTTAAACACTGTGAAAACATAAATTATAATTAATTTATTTAAATATTTAAGTTGTCCTCTTAACACCTGCTTGGGGCAGTAGACATGGTAAGATCCATAACTCTCTCTTCAATGTTTTTTTAGATGAAGGGATATGAATTCATACAATGAATTCATACAATTCATTTTCTTTCTCCAATTAGTATCATAACTGTCCACTGAAACCCAAGACTTCATTTGCAGAAACCAGTTACTGACTTGTTTGCATTTCCTTACTTAAACCTATTAAATTCAATTGGATGAGAAGTCCATTGAGGAAAACCAATAGACAGTAAAAGATTTATTTAAGACCCATTAGAATGACTAGCAATACGAAGACAGTAGTTTTAAGTTTAAAGAGTATTTTTAAATGATACTGCAAATTTGCCAGTAATTATTGTAAAATACAACATGAGCCAATCAATTTTGAATGTGGCGTTTTCATTTTATTTTAATTATTTTGAGACAGAGTTTTCTTCTGTTGCGCAGGCTGGATGCCGTGGCGCAAGCGTGGCTCACTGCAGCCTCAACCTCCTGGGCTCAAGCAATCCTACTACCTCAGTCTCCCAAGTAGCTGGGACTACAGGTGTGCACTACCACACCCAGCTAATTTATTATCGTCATTATTATTTGCAGAGACGGGGTCTTGCTATGTTTTGCAGGCTGATCTCAAACTCCTGGGCTCAAGTGATCCTCCTACCTCAGCCTCCCAAAGTGCTGAGATTACAGGTGTGAATCATCACGCCCAGACTTACTTTATTTTTGACAATTTCTATCATTGTAACTGCAACAGAGTTTGCTTTCTTTAAAATTAATTGTAATGTACAAGGAACTTCACAGAAAAACATTTAACAGAGCTGTCATTATGCAACAGAGAGGCATATGGATTTGGTCGGGTGCGGCGGCTCACACCTGTAATCCCAGCAGTTTGAGAGATCAAAGTGGGATGATTGCTTGAACCCAGGAGTTCAAGATCAGTCTGGGCAACATAGCAAGGCCCTTGTCTCTACTTTCAAAAATTTTACAAATAACAATTAAAAGAGAATATGGGTTTGAATTCCATCCTCCACTCACTGGCATTATAACCACGGGCTAGTTGGCCTTGCTTGGATATCAATTTCCCACTCTGTACAATGGGGATAATAATAGCACTTGCCGCGAAGGCACGTGTGTGAGTCACCTCAGCATTCAATAAACGTGCACTCCAGCAGCTTAAAAAAGTGCAGGTTGGGGCCGGGTATGGTGGCTCACGCCTGTAATCCTAGCACTTTGGGAGGCTGAGGCGGGCAAATCACGCGGTCAAGAAATCCAGACCATCCTGGCCAAAACGGTGAAACCCTGTCTCTACTAAAAGTACAAAAAATTAGCTGGGCGTGGTGGTGCGTGCCTGTAGTCCCAGCTACTTGGGAGGCTGAGGCAGGAGAACTGCTTGAAACTGGAAAACGGAAGTTGCAGTGAGCTGGGATCGTACCACTGCACTCCAGCCTGGTGATAGAGCGAGACTCTGTCTCAAAAGAAAAAGAAAGAAAAAAAAAGTGCAGGTTGCAAACCTCGTGATGATTTTGCTAAAATAAAATAGTAACCAAGACTGTTCTGCTTGCATTATATTTTAACACTTGAAAAGAATGCCATCTTTATTATATTATCATGTTTTGCTAGAGATTTATTATTTCAAATATTTTACAATACTTTTTATTTTATCAAAATAAGTTTGTTTTAGGTATTCAAAATTGCACCTAAAAATTGCAAAATAAACGTGTTTTGTTATATGTGGTAGTGGCACCGGTGGCGGGCTGGAGCCTTAGGGTCTATTTGTATGAGTTCTAATCCCCAGAGGGACAATACTAGGGTTAAATCAGGAAGAGCGCTTGGAAGAGGAAATCTAAAGTCATAATTTTAAGGAAGTCTATGTGATTTATAGGAGGACAGTTTTCGCTAGGCCTTGGGTAGGCTGCTGAACTCCGGTTCTCCCAATCAGTGGTGCAGGCAGGATTCAGAAGTCAAACCTGAGTGCTCTGGGTTGAAGTTTGCTGCAAAACTTTCAGGACAAAGACCCCAAACAATATGATCTTTTGAACAAACTAAGAAATTCAAACTGAGTGGTGTTAGATTTTAAAAATACACCTGATTTAGAAGTTGATCCCATAGATGATTATCACAAAGTCATCCCATTACAATTTTAACTTCAGTGCAGTGGCACTGCACTAGTTTTTGAGCCAGAGTAAAGGGAAAGACACCATGTCTGTGTTAGAAAAAAAAAAAAAGCAGATCTTTTCTGGAAATGTTCTTGAACTATTCCAGGACACTTCTGGTAGGATCTCGCTTATATAGAGCAGAATAAAAGATATCGTGGATGCCCTCACCCAGGGTCTTCTAGAATACAGCTCACCTGTTAGATTAAGGCCTTGCCCTTCTGCTGATTTTCCTTCCACACCCACCCCCAGATTCGGCCCTGCCAATCAACGTGATCCCCCACACCTTTCCCTTTGCACTGTCCCCAGAGGTGCTTGGAGTACAACCATCCGCATTGGATCCTGAGTCCCTAGGTCCTTGCAATACCTCACTTCCCCAATGAAAATTCAAAGGTCTTTACCTTAGCATACTTTAACTTTTGTTTGTTTCTTTCTTTCAAAACCACAAAGGGAGTCAAATCACATTTCCTTGGCTTTTTAGCATCCATTTGCGTCCTGCAAGAGGGGGAGTAAAAAATAAATTGGCAGGAGTAAAATCTAAGTAATGGCCCCACACACTCAGGGACAGTAGAAAGCAGGCAGGTTTGAAGAAAAGAAGGCAACAGGCCTAAAAGCAGGAGCAAGGTCTTGCTTCTCCCTTGATTCCCTTCTCATGGCCACATGAGGTCAGGAAGTCAGAACAAAAGACAAAAGCCAGGAAAGGAGGAGATAATCAAATGATTAGCGGTTTAAGAAACTAAGAGGGAAAAAACCCATTTCCTCTAGTTAACTGGAAAGTAAACTTCATGCTTTTGCCACAAACATAACATCCCCCTATAAGATGGGCATATTTGTGGGCTACTTGGATAGTTTAATGCCTATAGAAAAAGAAAAGGGGGACAATTGGTGGAAACACTTTCTCTAAACCTCATTTAGTCATGTTTGCATCTTCTTCGTTCAGAGCACAGTTCTATGAATAATTAACTTACTGCAAGACAAAAAAACGTTGCATACATTTATGGAATCTAGTGTAAGCAGTAATTTCTGTAAGTGGAAGGTGAGTCTTAGAGGGCTCTCAGGACACTCACACTCCCTGTTACATTAGCAGAGCACTGCTGAAACTGCTTGCTCTGTGTCGTTTGCAAGTCCCTTTTCAGCCTCTAACCTTAACCAAGAGCTAAGGGAATCAAGAATACAAGAAACAGGGGCAGAACAGGAACCAATGCAAATGTTATCACAGCTTCTACAAATCACTCCATTGGCAGGCTCTTGCACACACTATGTAAATGATGATGGCACCACTACTTTGAAAGTATTCAGAGGATCGAAGAAAAGTCAGGCTAGCATTTGTTGCAGCATAACTATTGAAAAATCGGAAGCTGTCCATAATGGAAAGTTAAAAAACTTGGCACACATATGTTTTATGAAATATAATGCAGTCATTTCAAAATTAAGATAGATCTTTATGTGTGCTTATAATGTACTGAGCAAAAACAGTAGAATATGTGTGTAATATAAGTCTATATTTAACAAAATCCAAAATGCTTGCATGATTTTATACAGGCATATTGAAAGATCTGGAAGAAATGAATTGTAATAGTGACTTCTGAGAAGTAGGGCTGGGGGAGGTGAGTGGGAACGTTAATTTTAACACACACACACACACACACACACACATACAATATGAAAATATCCTTCACAAAAGCAAACAAAAATTACCAGTAACTTTTCTGCTTATGATCATAGTTTCACTTCTTCCTTCCCTTCCTTTCTTTCTATAAACATTTGCTGAGACAATTTAAATGATAAACCAGACATGGTCTCTGCCCTCAAAGAGAATTCCTTATCCAGGAAAGGAGCTATATAGAAGTAAGTAGATCATGATGACGCATGTGATTGATGTATTAATAACACAGGCTCGTGCAACCGGCTCACAGAGCATGCTTCAAGGTGTTGACTCAGTCAGCTGGGGGAGCTGAGGAAGCCTTCATGCTTGAGCAGGATAGAACCATCTCTGAAGAATGAGAGGGGCAGGCAGGGGTGTCAAGGGCAGATGGAAGAGGACACACAAAGAACATAGATATGAAAGAAGATTGTCTTTTCCAGAAATTCTGAGCACTCTCCTTGGACATTGCAGGTGGAGGGCCAGGGAGGTAGATTAGATTGTAAAGGGTCACATAGTCCAAGTTAGAGTCTTGGGGCCTACATGGCTATGCTAAGCCTGGGCTAAAGATGAGATTTGTATTCTGGTACCATCTCTCTCATAATATCATGAAGCACAATCTGGAGGAACTAGGAAGGCATTTGAGGTGTCTAGATAAGAGGTAATGAGAGCCTCAATTAAGGCAGTGACAGTGAGGATAGAAGTATGAACTTGGGAAAGATTTGGGAGACAGAACAACTAGAAATTTGGCCATCAACTGGACATGGGATTTGTAAAATCTCAACATTGGGCAAAAATGAATACAATAGTTTTTCCTGCCAAGACTGTATGGAGTGTTCCCTTCCTTTACTTCACAGAGATGTAGGAGACTATGAAAGTACATGTGCGAAGGGTGCAATGGCTCACACCTGTATCCCAGCACTTTGGGAGGCCAAGGCAGATGGATCACCTGAGGTCAGGAATTTGAAACCAGCCTGGCCAACATGGCAAAACCCCACCTCTACTAAAAATATAAAGGAAGTTAGCCGTGTGCAGTGGCATGCGCCTGTAATCCCAGCTACTCAGGAGGCTGAGACAGGAGAATCTCTTGAACCTGGGAGGCAGAGGTTGCAGTGAGCCAAGATCACATCACTAAACTCCAGCCTGGACAACAGAGTGAGACTCCACCTTAAAAAAAAAAAAGTAAATGTGAAATCTTCCAAACAACTGGAGCCCTTTCTTCTGTTCAGCTCTGACAACTCTGGAGGTAGAGAAAGAGCAAGCCCTGAAGGAAATGCTGTGGAATCATGGAGTCTTGTCTCAAAGCCCACTAACACACAGTGCCATGATTTTGAATGAGCCATTTATCCTCTCTGTGCTCAGTTTCCTCATCTGCAAAATGATGAGACTGGACCAGATGATTTCTAAAGTCCTTTTCAGGTCTACATTTCTTTAATTCTACAAAAATACTGTCAAGACTGAAAAAAAAAATCTGTTGTGACTTATTCCAACTTTGCCATCCCTTGGATAATTCTGTGATTATTGAACTATTTTGTGCCTTTCTTTTTTTATGCATGAAATCTGGCTTCCAACAGTACAACTTAACCCTTGCTCAAAGCTTTGCAAATACTCCCTTTTTATCCTCAAAATATGTGGTGAGCTATGTGGAAAAGAATTAAAATGCTTTTTATATTTCGTTTGTATCTTGTTGCACGAAAGATTGAAGATAACTAATAAACTCAGCTCAGAGCTAGAGTGAATGTTCCTTTGAGAACTGAAACCAAAAGTTTGGCCATCCTCATTTTCATCTTACATGCAGATCAGTGTTCCCCTTCCCCTTCCTCTTTTTCCTCGAGTGTTCAACAGCTCTTTTGCCTAACTCATTTCTTCACTTGGTCAAGAGCTTTAGTGTAACTTAATTATCTTAAGTGTATATATGTTTTTTGTCTCATATGATTGTACTTTGGGAACATAGATGGTAAGCCTGCTTTTTTAAAAATTCCTTTTGGGGTGAGGACAGTGACTTGTCTATTGAAAACTTGGTACAAATTTGCGGAAGGAAGAGAAACCTAAAATAGATTAATTCATCAAAAAATTTCAGAGCATCCTCTGTATGCCAGCTAGTGTGCTAAGCATGGAGGATTCAAAGACAAATAAAACAGAATCCTTGTTTTCAAGGAGTTCGAAGTCTCGATGGCAAGACAGATCCACAAACAGAGGTGCCAGCCTTACTGCCCTGCATAGGATTTTATATTAATACATACACATTATCTATGCATAAAGTACTTCAATATCCAGAAAGGAAACAAATCTTTTGAGATTTACCTGTTGTGATTTTAGTATTTATACTACAATTGACAGTAACTTGATCTTTATGCCCTGGGGGCTGTCTTTGGGGCAGAAAGTGTGGCAATGTAGGATTTGCAGGGATTCCCTTTGCATTCTGTGAGCAGGAGATAATGTATTTAATGAACTTGTTATATTTATTTTTAATTGATACATAATAGATGTATATATTTATACATTTATATAATATATAATCAAGTCAGGGTTTCAAAGTATTCTCTACTAGTTATTTGGAAATATACAACCGATTATTGTTTACTATTGTCACTCTGCTGACTTATTGAACACTGTGTCTTATTTCTTCTATCTAACTGTATTTTAAGCCACAGTCATTTCAGCCATAGAGAATTCCTTGGACCCTTTGCATATATCCCTGAAACTCTTGAAGGTTCACTGACTCTCAGACTCTAAAGAGCTAGAAGTGGTTTTGGAGACCGTCTCATCCATTTTCCCACCCAGGGGAAGAATCCTTCCTATGGCATCCCTGACAATCACTCTCTCTAGGCTGGAATATTTCTGTGACAGAGTGCACTGTTTTTCTAGGCAACCCATTTCACACTCAGCTGTTAATGTACATATGGTTGGTGCTTGATAACTATTTCTTGGAAAAATAAATGATATTGAGCAAAATTTCCCCCACTGATTTTTGCTATCCTCTGCAGAGTACAAAGGAACAAATCTGTCTCTTTCCTACTCAGGAGATCTTGAATGTTCCAAACCTGAGTAGAAAAAAGCCTGTTTATCTCCCCTGCACCTCCTCATCTCCAGGCATTCTGAGAAGTCAAACCTGTCTTCATATGATGGCACATCCAGGCCTGACAGAGACAGCTTGCCTTGTGGTTGTTCTTATTTTCTAGTTTTTTATGATCTCAAAGTGGCTACAGTCTCTAGAGTCTGGATTATGTTCTAATCATTGCTAAATCAGGCAGCAAGACCATATCCTTTGATGCGGTCATTGCATTTCTATTAATGCAGCCTCCACCAGCATTTGCTCTTTGGGGAGCTAGCACAACACACTCACAATGGGCTTGGAGTCAACTAAAACCACTAATTCCCAGTGCTGGGTCCTCCACATGCTTGAGAAGTATGGATTCTACCCAAGTTGTAGACAGCAATATGTGGAGTTGGAGAAGGTAAAGTCAGGGAAGAGTGGCTGGCATACTGCTAGAGATTCCCTTTCGGTTTACCTCTGCTTTCTTCCTAAGAACCAAAACAAACGAGAAACCATAGACGTAAAGTAATAGAACCAATCAGCCAGAACCCATGTTTGAAGAATTTCTTAGAACTACGAGGTTTTACATACCGACCACATGTAGGTGATTAAATCACTCAAGCAAGACAAAAGATAAAGATATATTTGTTGTTTCCACTGTTTGAACTTTTCCACTAAATGGCCTCCTGCTTTTGCCAAGTCTCTGCTTAAGCCTAGACAGTGAAGCCTGGACAGTGAAGCTTGAATTAATATTGGTGGCCGGGTGTGGTGGCTCACACCTGTAATTTCAGGACTTTGGGAGGTGATGGGCGGTTCACCTGACGTTGAGAGTTCAAGACCAGCCTGACCAATATGGAGAAACCCTGTCTCTACTGAAAACACAGAAAAATTAGCCAAGCGTGGTGGTTCAAGCCTGTAATCCCAGCTACTTAGGAGGATGAGACAGGAGAATAGCTTGAACCCAGGAGGTGGAGATTGCAGTGAGCTGAGATTGCGCCATTGCACTCCAGCCTGGGCAATGAGCAAAACTCTGTCTCAAAAAAAACAAACAAAATATTGGTGATACTGTCAGTTGCTTAAGACAAGAGGGGTCACAATTTTCCTGAGTTCTGAGGGGCTGCTGGACATTTCAAATGCAGCAAATGTCACAAAAATAGCCTTCAAAAATCCTCAAATTGTGCATTGTTCATCTCTTTTTAAAGGAGAGATTTGCTAATATAGGGAATTTCCTCAGAGCGGCAGCTCTGGGTGTATGATCTACACACAACTTAGGGTGCTTCTGTGACAGGCGCTGGGCTCTGGTTGAGCACAGAGGTGCCCAGGCATATGGGCTGGGTGGGAACATGGTTAATGCCTGCCAGAGCCTCAACGCGAGTCATGGACACACTTAGGACTACCAAGTGGACATGCAGTAAATAAGAGAAAGAAGGGAGGAATAAAGTCTGGCGTCCCAGTGAAGGCTGGAAGGACAGTTCCAGGGTAGGTCTGATGAGTTCCTCAGAAGCCCTCACTCCCTGTCCTGCACTCAGCTGGAGTCGGCGATGCATCAGCGTCTTAACAGAAAAGTATATTGATGTTGGTTTCCGGGGATGCAGCTGTTGCAAAAACTACAACTGTATTATCCTTGTCTGCGCACCATACACCGCCCCGCTCTCTCTGACCCACACTCCCCAGTCTACTCTTGCATTCCGAGCGCTTTTCATTCTTCCTCACGACCCCGTCTCCCCGCTTTGTCACCTAGAAGAGCGTAGTAGACCCTAGCTGGCTCGTACTCTTGCCGGAATGCTCGCGAATTAAGAGCCGCCGCGGTCCTTTTATTCCAGTGCGGGTAGATGGCCAGAGGAGCTGCAAGATGCCGGCGCTAACCGCCAGCCGCTGCGGGAGGCTAGGAGCGCCCGGCAAAGTGCAAGGGACGGCCACGCCCCCCTCCCATCGCTAAAGGAGCGGCTTCCGCCCTTTTTGTGACTCCGGAGCTGAAAGGGCTTCCTCAGGCTATGGTCCAGTCCCAAACCACCTTGCAGTGCAGCAGCCTAAAGAACGTATTTCTCATCCTCCTACTCGCATTCTCTTGCCCCAGTTCTTTAAAGAACAGGGCAAGAATTGAACAAAATCCCAGCATAAAGAGCTTAATGTTGGTTGCCCAGACCAGACACATGAAATTATCCTTACTATTCCCTTCTTCAAACAAAGCATGTGGTTATCAAAATTGCATCACAAAAGTTCTGGTCCGGCGCGGTGGTTTTACACCTGCAATCCTAGCACTTCGGCAGTTCCAGACAGGAGATCACTTGAGGTCTGGAGTTCAAGACCAGCCTGGCCAATGTAGTGAGACCGCACCACCTCCCAGCCACCGCCCACCACCCCCGTCTCTATTCAGAAGTTTTTTTTGGGGGAAAAAAAAATGCGTCGCAAAAGTTCCGGGTAAAATCCATTCATCAGCTGAACAGTTTTTGAGCGCTTACTCTGCACCAGGTTGTAGGAAAGCCTGAAAAGAAAGGGAAATTTATAATTGAATAACAGTAGGTTGACCTGGACAAGCACAGAGTCTGGTCCAGGCAGAAGACATTCAAATGAAGCTTTCTGAAAGAGCTGAACTGAATTTGAGTCTTCAAGGACGGGTAGCAGTTAGCTACATAAAGGAAGCAAGTCCTAGTCTGAAGGCCAGAGCCATGGAAAAGTATGGTACCATTGTGCCAGCACCCAGTTTAGTGGGGGGCAGGGGTCAAAGGTGCACATGGGCAGACAAGGTTGAAACAGCAGGAAGGGGCCAGCCAGACACGAAGTAGCTTGTGAACTCGACCAGGGTAAGGTTTATGTGTGTGGACTGTAGAGGGGTGTTCATGCCGACTTTATTTTACAAAACCCTCTGTGGCAGTAACAATGGAAAGTAGGCCCAAATAGGTTAGAAATCAAGGCAAGGACGCCTGTTAGAAACAGTGAGTATTGATGTTTCAGAATAAGGGAGAGCACATGGAAGGCTAGCTTTCAGAAATTTAGGAAATGGAGTGACTTGGCGACTGGATGTGAAGGTCGAGAGAAGATTCAATCCCAGGATTACCTTTGGCACCTGCAGTGATCACAGAGCCATTCGTTTACCAACAGAAAACACAGTAGGGAAGATGTCAGGGGTAGGAGAGGTTGAATTTTTTTGGGGTGGGGTGGGGAGGATGGAGTCTCACTCTGTCACCCAGGCTGGAGTATAGTGGTGCGATCTCAGCTTACTGTAATTTCTGCCTCCCAGCTTCAAGCGATTCTCCTGCCTCAGCCTCCTGAGTAGCTGGGACTACAGGTGCCCACCACCACGCCTGGCCAATTTTTTATATTTTTAGTAGAGATGGGGTTTCACCATGTTAGCCAGGATGGTCTTTATCTCCAGACCTCGTGATCTGCCTGAATTCAATGACTGACCCAGTACATCAAATTATCAGTGGACCATCCACAGGTTTTGTATCAAGAGCAAGGTGATAGGGTAAAGATCCTGACGTGGCAGTCACTGTTGCATAGTGACCACTGGAGTTTGCATAGAACGTGAAACTGGTAAGACAAGTAGGTACAGGTGACACAAAAGATTAGAAAGCTGCGAAATAATGAAGAGTAGGCATGGAGATGGGAAGAAAATGACAAAGAAATGTCTCACACGAGCCAAGGAAAAAAATGTTTTCATCAGAGTATAATGCACAGAGTGTGTAAGATTAGGTGAGAAAACTGTACACTGGGTTTGACAACATGAAGGTATCAGTGCCTTCAGCCAGGCTGATTTTAACATACTCTGAGGCAATTTTCAACACCCTCCCCAAAAAATAAACTATAAATATGAATAACATAGCAAAACAGGTCATTAAGCTAGTGCCAGATGATTAATCAATTATATCAGTACCTAATACAGAATAGGTTCTTGTTTATTGTTGATCTGCACCAAATAGAGTACCTCAATGCTACATAACTAGAAAATATGTTCTTAAAAAGGAGATAGGTGGGGCAGGTTAGGGGGCTGGTATATGACACTATAAAAATATACACTAGATAAGAAAAAAGTGTACAATAGCAGTAGACAAATGCTCACTTTAATCACAATTCTAAATTAATTATTTTCACATTAACATGGACATTTCAATAAACCAAGAAAAACTGAGTTAAGTATTATATATTTTTTAAGTTAACATGATTTGAAAATTTTTTATTAAAAATTGATCAGAGTTAGTTGAAAGTCTCACTATGAATATAAAATATTCATTACAATTGTTTTTCAAAGTAAATTCAAATCTAAGCTTCCTGAAAAGCTGTATTATCTAATACCACAATAGGGATGACTAAGTGCTTGACAACTACTTTCTAAAGAACTTAACAAAAAGTGACTACTTGAAGAAACAGCTTTCCCTTGTTCATATTTACAACAAAAAGGGTAACATTCTCTGCAGAGCTCTCATTTTATCACGAAATGTGGACAATCAGGAACAGGTGGATGCAGTAGCATCAAGAAAGAGCGTTTCAAAATATTTCCACTTTTATTAGAGGTTTTGCAATGAAGATTTAATAAAATGTCTTTAAATTCTATTTGCTATAGAATAACCATTTGCATAGGAGATGCATGCCATAAAACCACAATCATTTTAGTGTGTAAAATATTTCCAAATTTGTACTATAAAAAGATTTGGCTAAAATACAAAAAACCTTTGCAATAAAACTGACAAGGTAGCTTAAGTAGCTTATAAGATTTCAGAAATGTCTTCTGAAAAAGAAGAATGTTTCCTCTGCCAGATAAAACTGAACAATTAAGGTGCTATAAACTAGCTAAAGCTAGAAAGGCACATCATGTAACTAGAAAAGAACAGCATGTGATGTGGATTTCCTTCATGTAGAACTGATAGAAAAATAGAATATGCTCTTCATAAGGAACTGTCTTATGTCTTCATAAGACAGTTCTTATAAACAAAACTCTCACTGAAGTCTTGAAGAGCTTTACAGAGAACATAAACATAAAATAGCTAGAGATCATGAATAGAACATGGTAATGGATTCCTTTATATTACAATACCTGCCTCAAATATAAACACAAATCAAATATAAAGACCCTTGTAAAGCTGTGATTCTCTCAACCAAACATTCCTCTGGCACCACACTCAGCTGCTAGTGGCATTCGGATGCAAAGGTTTAACTCGTGCTAATCTGGACAAGCCAAGACGGAGACTCTGATTTGGAGACTTCACAGACACTACTGCCAGTAGGCTGCTGCTATTTCTGCTACCTCCAGATGCCGCTGAAAGGAAACATATGATGTGATGCTGATGATGTCAGAAATCTCTCAACAAAGATTAATTTAACAAACAAGAAGCAAAAAAGAAAAAAAGGTAGTTAAGCATTATTCTGCTTTCCAGAGTCTATGAAATAAACTAGATCAAAAGAATGAAATGTACTAAAGAGCAGAAATAATATAATATTGCCTATTTCCAAACATCCCAGAAGTCAAGGTAATGACACTTAAACTTCACCCTGAAAGCTGAAAAAGGAAAGCTAGGAACAAATAACACTAGTTGTAAAGGCATAAAGAAATGCATACAGTGATAATTTCTAAAGTCAAAGAAAAAGCAAATGCATTTTTAAGATCCTTCAATTTTTATAAGTAGTCCTTGAATAGTCTAGTTTTCAATTATTAAATACTGTTTAAAGTGGCAAACATTGTTTTTATTTATCCTACTTTCATTTATACTATTACCCTAATGTAGCAATTATTTCTATCTATTTCAAAATTATCCCCATTAATAGTCACAGTTGATGGTGACTGTAGTTGCTCACCTACACAACAGTATTATACATTTAAAATAAATAATTATACATGCTACCCTATAACTCGGACTATACTGCTTTATCGTTTTCTAGTTTGAGAGGTATAAAATAATATTTTATTTTAATTTACATTTCTTTAATTACCAGTGAGACTGAAATTCTTCCTATTTTCTAGTCATATTAATAGTTCTTGGGGACACTGGTATATTTATGCCCCTGGCTGATTTTACTTTTGGGATCTTGGCGGTCTTCTCCAGTTGTATAAGGTAGGTAACAAACTGGCAATCTGTGGGCCAAATCTAGATCTCAGATATATTGTTTGGTTCACGTGGTGCTTAAAAAAAAAAAAAAAAAAAGAGTCAACTCACAAAGATTAGCAGATTTCATATTAAAATCTGGATTTCTGGCTACTCTAGAAAACAAAAATCAGATCTAGAAATACCAGGCCCATAACCCTTTATAAGACAGAACTGAGTAGCAGCTGCTTCCTTCCAAAGGGTTTGTGCTCCTGAGTCCAACAAAATTCCTACTCACCCAAGTCTATTGCATGTGCCCAACTCACCTGTTACATCACTTGCCTGACCCTATCACATACTGACTTTATAAGCACTTCGTACTTTATGATACTAACACTTTATCCATCATTCTACTGTTTCCTTGTATCTTTTTTATTATGCTACTTTTAAATTTCTATAGTTATGTCATTTCTTTTACATTTCTTTCATTGGGGAAGCACTAATTATTCTTAGGAATATACTATTACTCTTTGAATGATATGACATCATTATTTCAGTAATTAATCTTCCCTCCTTTCCTTCTCCAAAGACCTTTTAGGTCTTCATTAAAAATCTTAGAATTTGTAAACCAGAATGGACTTTAAAGATTATACTTGTTTCTAATATTTCATATGATGAAATTAAGACTCTGTTAGTTAAGTAATCATGCAACCTCACAGTTCAGGCCTAAATCTGAATACTAGTCATCAGGGGAGTGACAACTGTGGATGAATCAAAAAAGGCCATTCAAAAGAAAAACAGGAGTAGAATTGGAAGGGCTTAGGAAAGGAGAGGGAACATATGAAGAAAGATAGACCAGGCAGAGGAGGATAAAGAGAGGCCCTGAGAGAGTAAAACAGATAGCATGTTTGAGGGACAAAAAGTGTTTCACTGAATAGAGTGTTTCACTGAATTAGAGGGTCCATGGATGAGAGAAAGTAAAGACAAGACTGGTTGGGAAGGCAGCAACAATTTGGGCCTAGATTAGGGTTTTAGTAATGTCAAGAAGGGTGAAGGTCAAAGAATTCTTGAAGGATCCATGAGGCTTGGCTGTGGAGCAAAAGAAAACAAAGAGAAGTGAAATTTATAAAAGTCAGAGGTTGACTTTGCTAAGGCATTTGTTAAATGCTAGAATTGCCACATATAGATCCCAAGGCTTCAGTCAGACTGTGGAGGTCAAGCAGATCTTGAGCAAAAGATGTGCTGCCAGAAATACATGTATCAGGAATCTCAAATGTTTATACCCTTTAACACTGTAATTATCTTACTAGAAATTTTATCCTAGGAAAATAATCAGTAATGTGCTTAGAGACTTCTAAAATAAGGACATTTGTGCTTATTGCAATCTTATAGCACTAAAAAATCATAAACCTGGATGTCTAATAATAAGGGAAGGGTTAAATAAATGCAGCAACCAGAATTTGGTTCTAAAGAATACGTAATAATATAGGGAAATGCTCACACATGACATTTATAACTAGGAAAAAAATTTACCAGTGATAATTTTCCAAGCTACTGCCCTTGATGATAAATATACCATACCTGGTGGGACCCATTTAGGTCTCTTATTTTCAGCTGAAGGGCTGCATATTTGTAATGGTTTCCTAGTGGCATCTGAAGAAAGAGAAACCTTTTTTGGCGAGGAATGAGATTCTGATTTGACAGCAGCTGGAGCAGAGTCTATTGAAGTCACTTATTTGAAAAATAAACATAAAAAAGTTTGTCATTCAGGAAGAAAAAGTAAGTCTAGCATGTAAGTGTAAAAATTATAAAGTTACATAATCATATAAAAAATAAACTTATTAATCAACAAACATTTATTGAGAGCCTAAGAACAGCCATCTTTTATAAGCATTAATATGCCGGGGAGTGGGTGGGTATATCGCACACATTACCTTTAACCTTTTACAACAACTCCAATACAGATATTACTCTCCCCACTATCAGAGAAGGAAACAGAGACGTTAAGCAATCTGACTATAGTCTGACAGCTGGTTAAGCATCTAAGCTTAGAAACCAGATTTTCCTCCAAAGTCCATCCTTGTAACCAACCATTACACAATAGTGTCTCATCAGTATGTGTCAGTGAGGACCATGTGTGAGTCTCCAGGGTTACGAACAGTATCATTCGTGGCTCCTCCTCCCAAGGACTTTATGGTCTAGTCACTAGACTCTAGCGGAAAGAACAGGAAAGTAAAGATGTGTAAATTGCAGTGTGGTAAGGGATATGACAGACTCTAGAGGTATGCCAAGTAGGAAAGGAAACTCCAATCTGGGTATAGGTATTTTGAAGTTAGAAGGAGGTAAGTGAGGATGGTCTGAACCTAATCAAGATTGAAGAGTAAAGGTAAATTGAGGGAAGCTTTCCAGGCAGAGGGAGTACAGCGTGCAAAGATGGAGGATCAGCAAGTTCTAGGGCCAGTAGTACTGACTGGTTCAGTATATGGCTGGAGCAGAAATCTCAAGGGTAGGAAAGGTGAGAGATAGATACAGGGTATAGATCACTTATGAAGAGCTTTGCGAACCATGTAAAAGAGTCTAGCTGGTCAAAATCATGCATACATTTTTCTCAGGAGTGATGTGCATTTTAAAAACATCTTTCTGGTGGTAGTGTAGGAGAAGTAGGTCACTTAGACTATTATGGCAATCAGATAAGAGGCAATGGGGGCCTACTAAGGTGGAGAATAGAAGGAAAACAGCACATCAGCTATGTTTTAGCAAAAATATGTGGGAGGCAGCAATGGCAACAAAGAAATAATCCATGACTTGCAAGTTCCTGTCATGGGCATAGGCATGACATGCTTGATGGTGCCATTTTATCTAGACAATGAACACAAGACTGGAAGTATGTCTTCTTTCTTTCTTTTTCTTTCTTTTCTTTCTTTCTTTCATGGTGGGGAGGGAGGAGGAAAGGTGGCATATAAGTTCACTTTAAGATAGAACTTGTTTTGAGATACCTAGGGGTATTTAAATGCATATGAATATGAACATTCTCACCATATACTCTTCCTAATGATAACATCTGCATCCTCTAGATCAGCACTGTCTGATGGAACTTTCTGTGATTATAGAGATGTTCTGTGTTTTGTACTGTCCCATATGGTAGCCACTAGCTATATAGAGTTACTGTGCACTTGAAATGTGGCTTGCAAAATGAAGGAACTGAAAAAATTTTACTTAATTTTAATTAACTTAAATGTAATATAGCCACACATGGCTAGAGGTTACTATATTGGACAGCACATTTCTCAGCATTTTTTCTATCAAGGGAAAATTATAACAAGTGCTAGATACAATTCGCAAAGTTTACCCAATACATTACTAAATATATCAATTTTTCCTAATTCCTAATCCTATCACTTAATGGTTAAATTTTATTTCTAATATTGTATATTAATCTCAGTTGTGAAGCAGCTTGCTCCAAGGGGTACAGAAAAGATTTTAAATGGTTAATTCCAATTTGGGAACTGAAATTTTATTTTTAGTTATCAGTGTGTCTTGGTGAAGAAACATAAACAAACATCTAAAGAAAGTACAAAATATATTCATGGTGTTAATAACTTTTTCGTATTATAGCTTGTAGTAGGCAGAATACTGGCTCCTCGGATGTCTACATCCTCATCACCAGAACATGTGAATATGTTACCTTACATGGCAAAGGGACTTTGCAGATGTAATTAATAATCTTAGATGAGGAAAATTATACTGAATTATTTGGAGGGGCCCAATGTAATCACTGGGGCTCTTATAAGTAAATGTGAGGAGGAAAGTCAGAGTGAAGTAACATGTGAGAAAGTCCTTGCCATTGCTCTGTGAAGGTGGAAGGGGCCACAAGCCAAGAAATGCAGGCACCCCCCAAGGAGCTAGAAGGCAAGAATGTGGATTGTCTCCTAGAGCAAGCACAGTCATACTGACTGCTTGATTTTAGCCCAGTGACAACCAATTCCGACGTCTGATACTCAGAATTGTAAAATAACAAATATGTGTTGTTTTAAGGCACTACATTTGTGGTAATTTGTTATAACAGTAACAGGAAACTAATATACCATTTTATCTCTAAAAGCCCTTGTATTTATATATCTAATTTCTGGAACCCAGATGAAGTAATCAATTAAAAAAAACAACACTCTAATTAAAACCTCATTAATTCAGAATACAGGACAGAGAAGAATATAACTAAATCAGTACTTAATTCTCATTTAATTCTTAGTAAGTACTCAGCAACATGCTCTTTAAGGTGACAGCAGCTCTTATAAATAAATGGAAAGACTAAATAATGGAACTTTTAATATCAATAGCATATGTATTAAATAAACAGACATAAAAATGATTATCAAGAAAAACAAATTCAGTTAATGACAGATATATTTTGCAATAACCTATCATATAATATGAACTCAAAAATATCCTAACATCTTTTACACAAGAAACAGGTATTCCATGTTTGAGGAATCATACGTTTTAAATGTTTTATCCTAAAAATAGTTTCTAATGGAATTTGTTTTGGAGAAATTTTAAAAAAGGACCCTAAACGTGGCAAAAGAGCTCTCAAATCAGACTAAGTAAGCACAAAAGCAAAAAATTAGAATCATGCAAACTTCCCTGTTTTGCCTGGAGAAAATGTGGTCCAAGATACAGCTTAGACACTGAATGGACAAACATGGGTTCAAATGCTAGCCCCTCACCTATTAGATGTAAGATTTCCAACAAATTATTTGACCTCTCTGAGACTCAGTCTTTCATTGTAGAATGCAGGTGACAACAGAGAGCGGCCATGAGTACCAAAGCGAGGTCATGTAGTAAGTGCTAGCATAGGTAGTGGACTCGGCATTCTTGTCTGCTTTTCACCCTTCTGCACCCCTACCTTCCTTTTATATATTTTAACAAGAAATGAACATTAGGAAAATGTTAAAGAGAACGAAGGCAAAGATAAGAAAAGTACAGCAAATAAACCACATACATTGCCTTTATAAAATTAAGTGTTTTGGACCAAGCTTACCCAAAGCATTACACTTGGATTTAGATTTCTTCTCTTTCTTTTCTACTGGTGATTTTACCTTCACCTCTTTCTTTTTAATTTCTTTAACTTTACTTTTTCTCATAGAGAAGTCTTCATCATTATCCTCACTCTCACCAAAATCAGAATCATCCTCAGAATCTCCACCTAAAACAGAAGATTATATACTTCATCTTTGCTCTAAAAAGTCAGGACTCCGTTGCCTTAACTTTATCCACAGCTTTGGCAGCAGATTCTTATGCATCTTTGTGCTGCACTGTTTCCAGGAGCAGAACACTGCAGCTGACATTGTGGGTGCCTGGGTTTGAATCCTCGGACAGGTCACTAACTTCACTGAGCCTCAGTTTCCTCACCTAGAAAATGGGGATAACCATAAACCTCCATCAAAGGGTTGTTGTGTGGATTAAATTAGTTAATACATACAAAGCGTTTAGAATAACATCTGGCATATACCAAGCAAAATATAATTGTTTGCTATTACCATTATCACTATACATTTCCCATCAGTAATCTTTACTTCAGATTTTACCACTTTAACTTTTGAAAAGAATGGTAGGGTATGACAATAGCTAATCTTTCAAAACAATGCATTTATGGTAGAGTGAGCCTTCCCTTAATCACATAAACTTCAACATTCTGGAATAGACCAATTGAGAATTGAGATAACCATACACAACAATCTTAACGCATAATCCTAGAGCTGATTGCATTTGGGACAAACTTTTATTTCTCAAAAAGGCTTTTCTGCCCTTCATGGGAAAAAATAAGCCAGTGATCTAATTTTGAAAGTGCTACAGCTGCTCTGGAAAAAAGCATGTCCTAACCTGATAGTTAAGCAATTATCTTTCTATTTTTTGAGGATGTTAGGATCAGAAAACTATGCCTTGTAAATAAACTATGAAAACTAAGTGTAAATAGGGTTAGTCCTATATTCATATAAAACTTTCTTACATTTTTAATAGTATGAACATGCTTATTGCAGAAAATGCTTAAAGCAAAAAATGTACAAAATGAAAAATAAACAGTACATGCTTATTGCAGAAAATGTAGACCATACAAAAACTTATTAAAGAAAATCTACTCTGTCATCTCGCCACTCAGGGATAGCCGCTATTATCCCCACATACCAATATCAACCTATCTATATGAAATAATCTCTGTGAAATAAAAATCATCTAAAATTTTCAAACCTATACTACAGTAGACAGTAATAAACCACCCAGATTCAATAATTATCAACATTTTGCTCCATTTGTTTCATCCATCTCTCTTTTCTTCTTCTCTTCCCTTTTTGTAGTTTATTAAAATAAATCCGAGGTACCACGTCATTGCATTCCTACATACTTCAGAATGTATCTCTAAAAATATGAGCATTTTCTTACATAACAATACCATTGCCACATCTAGCAATACTAACACTAGTTTCTTGGTATCATCTTCTATTCAGTCTGTATTAATTGCTTTTAATATAGAGTAGTATCTTTTCCCTGTCTTCCCTTGTGTCTGACTTGTTGAAGCAGTTGGGTCAATCGTCCTGCAGAATCTCCTAAGTTCTGGATTTGTCTGTTTTCTTGCTCATGGTGTCATTTAACTTATTCCTGCTTTTTTTTTTTTTGAGATGGAGTCCTACTCTGTCACCAGGCCACAGTGCAGTGGCGCAATCTTGGCTCACTGCAACCTCTGCCTCCCAGGTTCAAGCAATTCTCCTGCCTCAGCTTCCTGAGTAGCTGGGATTACAGGCATGTACCATCATGCCCAGATAATTTTTGTATTTTATTAGAGATGGGGTTTCACCATTGTTGGCCAGGCTGGTCTTGAATTCCTGACCTCCAGTGATCCGCCCAACTCAGCCTCCTAAGGTGCTGGGATTATAGGCATGAGCCACCGTGCCCAGCCATATTCTTGCATTTTATGTGAGCTGGAATTCTGCTTTCAAGGCTTGACTGGATTCAGGCTCACCTTTTTTTTTTTGGCAAGAATATACTTCATAGGTGATGCTCTGTACTTCATATTACATCATATCAGAAATCATAAAATGTGTGGCTGTCCCTGTTTTAGGTGGTTCCGTTGATGCCAGCTTGAATTTACCATTGTAAAGATCCTCATCAACCTTCCACTGATTACTTTTACCTAAATCAACAATGTCATTTATGGGCTGGGCACAGTGGTTCACACCTGTAATCCCAACACTTTGGTAGGCCAAAGCAGGTGGATCACTTGAGGTCAGGAGTTCAAGATCAGCCTGACCAACATGGTGAAACCCCATCTCTACTAAAAATACAAAAATTAGCTGGGGTGTGGTGGCACATGCCTGCAGTCCAAGCTCAGACACTGAAGCAAGAGAATTGCTTGAACCCAAGAGGTAGAGGCTGCAGTCAGCCGAGATCATGCCACTGCACTCTAGCCTGGAAGACAGAGAGAGACTCTATCTCAAAAAACAAAACAAAACAAAAACAAAAAACAATCTCATTATGATCTTCAAATTGCAATTTCCTTATTCTATCATTGTTCCCACATAAAAATTTAAAGATAATCAACTCACATACTCACATAATGGTTACTGTGCTATATAGAATTAGCCCCAAATAGGCCAGCAGATCACATGAAGCCTGTTATAAATGTAGCCTGCAAATTCAAGGAATCCCAAGAGCCTTCAAAGAGGTTCAAAGAGGGTAAGTAGTGGAGGAAGTTTCTCCTAACTTTCAGAATATATAATCTAGAACAAAACTTTCTATGCATCCCACTGTTCTGATATTGCATGTGTTCAGTAACTTAGAAGTCTTAAGGATTCTTTTCTTGGCCCTAGAGGATAAACAGTAGAAGCTGGCTACGTTTCTGTTTAACAAGCTTGTCCAGAAATGGGGTCCAACTAATCTTTGTTAGTCAACTGAGAAAGCAATTTAAATAAAATTAGAGATGGGGAGTTGGAGTTCCCAAAATTCCAAGTCATTAGCATCCCATAGAGGAAAATCTGGAAGGCCCAAACACTTCAGTTATGGATTTTGGGAATCATTAGAGAAAAGACTTTTCTCTAATTTTCTCTGCAATTTTCTCTTTTCTTTCATTAATGAAGGTCACACATAGTCCTTATTATTCTCATCCAGGGCAAACGAATGCAGGGGGAAAACTAAAATGTCACTTTGGGGCTGTTTCCACTTCTTGGCTATTATGAATAATGCTGCTATGAACATGGGTATGCAAATATCTCTCTGAGATCCTGCTTTCAATTACTTTGGATATAAGAATATCCCTTATCTGAAGTGCTTGGGACCAGACATGTCTCAGAGTTCAGACTTCTTTTGGATTTTGGAACATTTGCATTATATCCAGTTGGGCATTCTGACTCCAGAAATCCAAAATGCTCAAATGAATACTTCCTTGAGCATCACGTTGGCGCTCAAAAAATGTCTTTACATTTTCTTGCCTCTCAGGTCCTCCCGAAGTAAAACAAATGCAAAACAGGATGCAAAACAGTCTTTCTTTATGCATTTCCTTTGTTCCGCAAGGACAGGAGCTGTTTGTTTTGTTCACTATTGTATCCCTAAAATCTAGAATATAGTGCACGTAAAAAACACTCAAATATTATTTGAATAGGCGATGATGAACAAATCTGTTATTGTTCGTTGATAGTATATCAAATCTAAAATAAGGTATCTGATTTGGCCTAAATTTACAAATTTATCCATTTGAATTTTTAATTACTGTTACAATGCTCTGTCAAGGTCACTACACTTTCCATTTGCCCAATTTCTAAATGAGTCTAAAAACCATCATAATAAAATATAGCTTTCATATCACTTCCGCCTCAGAATAATTCATGAATTTCTACTGCCTACAGATTAAAGTCTAGACTTCTTAGAGTAGTTCTGAGACTCTCCGTGATTGATACCAGCCTCCCTCTTGAGCTTCTTCCATGTTCGTCCCAGCAAGCCTCACTCAACTCCTGCAGGAGCATTTGTCTATTCCACGGGTAATGCCTTTCTATCAGTCAGAAATGCTACTTTACACCGTTCGTTTGTTGAAATGCTACTCATTTTTCAAGGCATAGCTTAAAGGTTAACTCCTAGAAAAAGCTTTTTCATCAAATGTTATCACTGAATTTAACTGTTCTGTGTGTCCCTGAAGTTTGCACATCCCAAAGAATTAACACAATGCTTTGCATAATTAATGGCTTCCAAGAACTTTTTTGACTGAATTCCCATAGAATTAAATTTTGAAGTAGGATAAAACCTACCAGATGCAAAGTCTGGTTCAGTGTCATTAGCACTATCACCATCACTGTCTTCCAGAAGAATCTTCCTCTGCTGTACTACAGCTTTAGATGCTGCTTTTCTTTTCCCTTGAACACTACCACCATCATCTTCCACAGTAATCTTATCCAAATCTTCAGGAGAGGCATAAAAATCAATGGAAAACTTTATGTGACAGCTGATATTTCAAGAACTGCAGAGCAAACTCTATGACAGCTATTTTTTTTATTCACCTAGGTTCACCCCTCCCCTGCTTCTAGTAATAAGACTATTTACTAGCCCAATCTGGGTCAATCATTCTACATCAGTGCCCTGGAAACAAACTCTAGTTTTAGGGATAAATCCAAGAGCCAAACAGAGATAACCTTTCCCTCAAAATTTTCAAACTAGCACCAGGAAGATGCAGCCCCTTTCTTCAAAGATCAGTTGCTCCAACTAGAAGTCATGGGTAGTTATGACCCTTCAAGGAACAATGTGTGTCTGCAGTACGAGAGAATAGAATAAAACACAAAGAAATAAAGGCCATAACATCAAGAGAGCCTTGACAAATTTCAAGAACTTGCTTCTAGCCACGATTTCATCAATTTAAACAAAAGTCAGAAAAACAGCATTGTTAATAAAAAAATTATTATTAATATAATAACTTACCTAAATAATCACTGGCTACACTGCAATTAGAGATATGAGGAGACTTATTCATTGCTTCTGTTTTATTATTGACATGTTTTTCAACACCTAAATATAAGGAATAAGAAAGAAAATTCAGGTATATCTCAATCAAATAATGTCTAGAAATAGAAAAATTAGTACTAAAATGTAATAGCATTTCGATATAGATAAATGATCCCAAATTCAAACTAGCACAATAATTTTATTTGGAGAGGTTAACATAACAGGTCTAAATGAGTCTAAAAAGCATCATAATAAAATATAGCTTTCATATCATAAGTCTGGGCTCTGAAATCTAACATACTTAGGTTTAAATTCAGGCTCTACCATGTAAACTGGCTATATGACCATGGGCAAGTTGCTTATCCTAAAACTTCATTTCCTCATCTATAACATGGAGATAAAAATAGTGTCTCACACAGTGGTATTACAGAAGACTAAATGTAGATCTCACATGGAAATTGCTTATTATTGTATCCAATGCACAGGAAATGGTCATTTGATATTAACTATCAATTCTGTGTAGGCAAATCTATGCTTTTACTAACATAAGAACTCACCAATCATTATAATAACCTTAAAAAATCCAAAGCATTTTAAGAGGACTTTAAGACATAATAATTGGTACTATTAAATTCCAATGCTACAAAGTGGATTATTTAATAAGAAGTGGTATAATATTAATACTTCTAAGGAACTCCCCTTATACATTCTATAATGTCTTAAAATAGATGAATTTCAGTGCCTCAATTTTAAATATAATTCATGATTACATTTTGATATAATTCTCTTTTGATGTTTCTTTGATTCTTGGGTTACTAAAAGTCTTCCTAATCAAACTTTCATTTCTTTTTAAAGAGGAGGCAGCCAGGCAAGGTGGCTCTCGCCTGTAATTCCAGCACTTTGGGAGGCTGAGGCAAGAAGACTGCTTGAGGCTGTGAGTTTGAGGTCAGCATAAGCAACATATTGAGACCCCTCTGCAAAATAAGAAATAGCCAGGCATGGTGACACATGTCTGTAAGTCCCAGCTACTCAGGAAGCTGAGGCAGGAGGATTGGTTGAGCCCAGGAGGTCAAGGTTGTACTAAGCCATGATCATGCCACTGTATTATTGCCTGGGTGACAGAGCGAGACCCTGTCTCAAATAAATAAATAAATAAATAAGGAGGAAGTACTGATTTAGAAAACAAAGAAAAAAAGGCATACATATACCCCTAAATAAGAGAATAAGCTAAAATATCCCCCAACATAAAAACTTGAAGCCAAAAAGCATTTAAGCAGTTTGAGTTATCTTTTTCAGAAATAATGATTTCTGCCTCTCTAGAATATTAATACATCATCTGCTGCATAGTTGCGAAAAAAATCAAAGGAGAAAACCAACAGAGAAATCCAGAAGCCATTCTCTTAAGTCTACTGAGCTTGCTAACCCAATCGGTAACTATAACCTTCGTAAGTAATAAAAATTACCATGATTAGGGCATGTTCAACTGATCTGGAAAAAAAGGAGATGGATTGTTAGGACTGTAAAGATCAATTCATTTGATGGAAAAATTAAATGTTCACTGTATACTAACACACAATTTGAACATTCAGGCTCATAGTCCATGTCCTCAAGCTTACTCTGGGTGTTAAGCAGAGATGGATGTCTGTTTGTATGAGATTTAGGCAGCTGAATTAAAAACTGAATCCAGTTGTACCCTCTGCAAATGGGTCTATTTATAGTGCAAAGTAGTTACATTTTACTCTTTCTTCTGTGAAGGCCCACCCAAAGAAATAGTTACAAAAGCATTAAGAAGGTTTTAAAGCGAAATATACAGAAAATAAAGTTACTTTTATCTTGAGACTTCTGCACATTAGTGGTGACTGTTGGAGATTCCTTCACTGATAAAGCTAGTGTAAAAGCTCTCTGGTAGAGCTTGTCATCTAAAGCCATCCTAAAATAAATACACAAATAATAATGAGTTTTTCAAAATATCAATCTCAACTAAAGAGCAAAGTTTGAGATTTTCCTAAATTACTATTTAAGAATTGCTAACTTCACAAAAATGTTTTTAAACAATCATCATCACTAACAGATCTTTGATAAGACTAAAATGTCACAGTGTCATGTTATATACAGAACAAGAGGTCTGAAATAGGAGGAGCATGTGCCTCTTTGCAGTGACAGTTCCCTTTCATTGTAATGTGTGACCTTACTACCAGGTCTGTCCAGGTGGGAAGCACCTACTCAACCCCAAACATACTTGGTTGAAATATCACTTCCACTTAGAACTCTTCCTTGACCTCATCCACTTCCCGTTAGCAGATATTATGGCTCTTATGTCAAAATTATTATCATTTTTAAACATCTGTTCCTCCCAACACAGACTTTAACAAATATTTTACCAAGCACTTACTTTATACAAGGCACTATACTAGCTGGAATACTAAAAGTACCTTCAAGAAGTCTGCAATTTAAGGAGGAGGGTGGGGAAATAAGACATGCTAATAATTATCCTATAAAAGGCAGATTATAGTAAGTCCTATTCAAATTGGTCAAAAGTGCTATGGAGAATAAAAGGAAAAAAACATCAAAGAAAGTAAGATAAGGAAAAGTTACATAAAGAAGGAAGCACTGAGATGTACCTTAAAGAATTAATTGTTTTAGAATAAGTTTTCTTGAGATAAAATTCACATATCATAAAGTTTACCTTTCAAAGTATTTAATTCAGCAGTTTTTTAGTATATTCACAGAGCTGTAAAACTACCATCACTATCTAATTTCAGAACATCATTATTACCCAAAAAGAAACCCCATACCCCTGAGCATTTACTTCCTGTTTACCACTCTCCTAGCTCCTAGAAACCATTAATCTACTTTCTGTTTCTATGGATTTGCCTATTCTGGACGTTCCATGCAAATGAAATCAGAGTATGTGGCCTGTACATCTGGCTTCTTTCATTCAGAATCATGTTTTCAGGGTTCATCCACATTGCAGTATATATCAGTTCTTGGCAGTCATTTCTTTCTATGGTCAAATAATATTCTATTTTGTAAATAGCACACTTCACTTACTCATTCATTAGCAGACAGACATTTCGATTGCCTCCATTTTTTTTAGCTATTTTGAATAATGTTGCTCTGAACATTCATGTACAGGTTTTTGTGTGGGCATGTTTTCATTTCTCTTGGATACATACCTAGGCTGGGTCATATAATAACTCTATGTTTAATATTTTGAGGAACTGCTAAGCCATTTTTCAATTTGGCTATACCATTTTATATTCCCACCAATAATATATGAGGGTTCAAATTTCTCCATATTCTTGTCTTTTTTATTAAGTTATCTAGTGGGTAGGAAGTATTATCTCATTCTGATTTTGATTTGCATTTCCCTCACAGCTAATGATGTTGAGCATCTTTTCATGTGTTTATTGCTTATTTGTGTACCTTCTCTGGAGAAAGTCTATTCAAATCTTTTGCACATTTTAAATTGTGTTGTTAGTCTTTTTACTGTTGAGTTTTAAGAGTTCTGTATATACTCTGGATATAGTTCCTTATCAGTTATCTGATTTATAAATATTTTCTGCCATGTGTGGGTTTCTTTTTCAATGTATTTAAAATGTAATACAAGAAACTCAAAAACAAAAACCAAAAAAGAGCATGACATGAGGTAAGTTTCTCCATGCTAACTAACTTTATATAGAGAAACTTGTAGCGCTAAAACATTATCTACGCCATGTTCCATTTGTTAGTATTCCTCTTCTGTCCATCTCTTCTCCATACTGCAAGTTTTGGGTCTCTAAGGATGTCCTTTACTCCTTTCTCCCTCTTGGTACTATCTAATGAAATTCCATGATTAGTCCAGAAACTACGGGAACTTATGACTGCTGGACAAATCTTAGTAACGTAGGTAGAAGACATCTTTTCTCTGCAAAAAAATACATGGTTTTATATGCCAGAAGTTGTCCTCGCAAATGTCATTTTTAAGAAAGCAGTCTTGTATGATTTGAGGACTTCAGAGACAAGTGCTGGGTGGGTCCTGTCAAAACCAACCATAACTTCTAAATTCCACAATCATTATTGTCTTAATATTTAAATCATATTTCCTTATATGTTTGTGAATTTCATTTTTTAAGTCAGAAAACCGGAAAAAAATTAATAGTACATCCTGTTTTCTGACATGTACCTAGTAAAATAAGACCTATGACTGTTCAAGTTCTAATTTAAATCAAGGGTTTGAATTTAGGTCTCTTTAAAATTAAGACATCTAATATCATATATTTACAGTATGTCTTACCTCTCACCTTTTTTTAGGGGTTTTCTCTTGTACTGGGATTTCTTCTTTCTGGAGATCGTTCAAGTTAGGTTTTGGTTTATCTTGTTTTAACTCCTTAGGTGTTGTTTTGGATTTCTTGTTTAAAGGTACAGTTGCAGAAACAAAATCATCTATTCATGTGTGAATTAAAATCGAAAGAAAAAGATTATTTTCTTAGTAAATGAAATTAATTACACTGTGTGTTCAAGTTTTTATAGGCTAGGCAAACTGTTTAATTTCCACAATTTAAAAATCATTGTTAGTATTTTGTTTATCTTTATTCTTATTCATCTATTTCGACTTTTCTTTGTTTTGGTGGCCTTTATATTTAAAAATTGATTCAGTCTATCAAAAACCAATTCACTAAAAACTGTGAAAGCAATTAAGACAGCATATAAATGTCAAAGAAAAAATGATTAAAAACCCGTAAAGCCATTAGAAAAATTGTAGAATTTAATCACATTGAAAAATGGAAATAACTTATTTTTTATGGGAACTTCACAATCTAACCAAATATCTTCTTTCAAAGACCATTACCTGGGCCAGGTACGTGGCTCACACTTGTAATCCCAGCACTTTGTGAGGCCGAGGTGGGTGGATTACTTGAGGTCAAGAGTTCAAGACCAGCCTGGCCAACATAGCGAAACCCTGCCTCTACTAAAAAATACAAAAATTAGCCATGCGTGGTGGCGGATGCCTGTAATCCCAGCTACTCAGGAGGCTGAGGTGGGGGAATCGCTTGAACCCGGGAGGCAGAGGTTGCATTGAGCCAAGATCGCACCATTGCTCTCCAGCCTGGGCAACAAGAGGGAGACTGTCTCAAAAAAAGAAAAAAAGAAAATGTCCATTATCTATTTCTAGTATATTCACCATGCTAGAGAAAATAAGAAGCAATATGGGGGAAGAGAAAGTAGCTCCTATTTGAGGATTTTTGCAATAGTAGTATTTTGTCTTTCCATTACCGTAATTATCTTCCTATGACCCTACCACAGTAACTTATTATTTTCTGGCAAAAGAATGTTCTTTTCCAGTCCATTACTGTTTCTCACAGGTTTTTCTGTCCTACCAATCCTCAGAACTGTTACAGTTCTTCTCTTGACTGTCAACAAAAAACCGCTGTGGCTTTTCAACACGTACACAACACATATATGCATACCATCAGGGTCTATGTAGTCTTAATCACATGCTTAGCAAGCATTAATACTTGTCTGTTATATGCTTCCCCATAAATAGGATAATTTATGATTCCCTCCACCTGCTGCCACCCCCACCTACTACACACCTGGCAGTTTATAAGTATCTGGTGACAGACTGGTGACAGTAAAAAAAAAAAAAAGCTAGAGGCTGTATTCTATGTATTCTATACCTTTTTCTCAAGTGGAAGATACAGTTAAGGCTGTGCTCTAGGCAAAAACAGACTGTTTCAAACCAAAGACTTACTAAATATTTGACTTACAGAAAACTCTAGTGGTCTAAGAAAGAAATCCATTTCAACATATAACATAATCTAATGCAATGTTCCTCAACTTTCCAATCATAGCAGAGTCAAGGAAACATATGACTAATGCTTAAAAGGCATAAGCCTAACCTTTCTTCAAGGTCTTGTTTTATATTACAATTAATAGAGATTCTTCAGGGATGAGACAGGAGACAAACCTCAATGTGAGAACTATAGACCTAGAGTAGTTTAGATCTAAAGAGATTTTCACCTGGCCCTCTTCATTTATCACTTACCAACATAATTTTTATCAGTGTAATTATCAGCATAATTATCCAAAATGCTTAGAAAACTACCTTTCCAAACCTACTTCATATGCAATTGGGCAGGTCAGTCAGTATCTGAGCTATCTATGTCATATAAATTCTGAGGAAATTAGTTTCCAAATCTTTACAGCAAAAATAAGAAGCTTTACTTACCATCACTGTCAGACTTGTCAAACTGTGAGTAATTGACTGGTTTCTTAAGTCTATGACCAAAACAGAATTTTCTCATTAACACAAATGTTAATTTCTCACTTCTATTACTTAAGGCTATTAACCGTCTTGAATAAATGAAAATGTGTTTGGGTTCTCGTAAGAACATTTAAATCTAAAACATAATTTGTATTTTACTGCAGGGATTTATCATTAGCTAAAATAGTTACAACTATACCTGATATATCTGAGTATTGTTGGCTTTTTGATTATATGATTTTGATTATATGAAAAAAATTCAGATAACTTATTAAGAATAATCCATATAATTAACACTTATAATTTCTATACTGTTTAATTGCTATTGGGCATTTCTAAGTTTCCGTTGTTTGTGTTCTTCTGTTTTGTGTGTGCATTCTATCTTCCTTACTGGATTACAAATTTCTTGACACTAAAAGCTACTTTCTTTTTTATCAATCTCTCCACAATACCAAATAATGTTTTTATGCAATGGACACTTAAAAATGGTGAGTGAGGAGAGATCCAAGATGGCCGATTAGCAACAGCTCAGGAATGTAGCTCCCAGTGAAAGCACAGAGAAAGAGTGGACGCCGCACTTTCCGACAAATTTTTGTTGCCCACAGACGTGGAGATCCCCAGCAGAGGAGCCACACGGGTCGCCAGCATGACTCTTTTGGCCAGCGTGACTGTTTTGCCGGTGCCCCAGTGCGGTGCTTCCCGGTGCGGAGTATATGGGACGGATGGGCTTGGCTGGTCCCACCCCCACAAGGAAAACAGCAATTGGAAGTGCTGAGGACTGAGAGTTTCACAGCAAGCACAGCGAACCCGGGAAGGTCCGGCTCTGTGGGGAAGGGGCATCCACCAAAGGAAAACTAAGAAACAAAAACTTCATCACCGGGCAGAGAGAGATCCAAGATGGCCACGTAGCATCAGCTCAGGATTGTAGCTCCCAGTGAAAGCGCAGAGAGCGAGTGGATGCCGCAATTGCAGACGAATTTTTGATGCCCGTCTGCATGACTGGGCATGACTGCATGACTGATGACTGGGAGATTCCCAGCGAAGGAGCCACACGGGTC
>CAUYQU010090729.1:0-53736 GCA_963574635.1 Cheracebus regulus
TAAAGACAGGGTTTCACCATGTTGGTCAGGCTGGTCTTGAACTCCTGACCTCAGGTAATCCGCCCGCCTTGGCCTCCAAAGTGCTTGGATTACAGGCGTGAGCCACCACGCCCGGCCGATTTTAGAATTATTATGGTAAGTTCTAAGAAAAAGTTCTCTTGGTTGAGAATGGTTTTAAATCTAAATTTTAATTTGCACAGAAATTCATCAACCCATGACATCATTACAATATTTCATCTGTCCATTGGAGAAGGGTCAGAGGCATCTTCATTTTTGAAGTTTTCTATTTTCAGGAAATCATAGCATCAGGTGTCTATGCCCGAGGCAATCTCAGGGTTCCTGAGAGAGGGAACATCTGCTGTTTCAGGGAAGCCGTGTTCTTATTCTTATTCCAGGGAACAAACTGTCTTTCAGGGAACCTGTGTTCTTATTCTTATTCCTGGAGGCAGGGTGGTGTGGGGGTCGAGGGGAGAAACAAAGGAAGAACAAGTTCTGTAGTAGCCTTGGGCTACCTGTGCTCTTTCCCCAGTGCTCTGGTGCTATTGATTGCTCAAGAGAAGGAAAGAAACATATTTGACCAGCGTGCCATAGAGAATGAGCTACTGGCCAGGTAATTAAAGGAAAGGGGACTTCTAGGTGTGGCTCCAAGATGGGGGGGGGGCACCCAAAACATAGCATCCATTCCCTCTGGCTCTTGACCATTTTTCCCAGGAACATCCACGTGATCCGACGAAGATTTGAAGCTATCTCTGAAAAGGGATCTCTGGACCAAGACCGAAGGCTGTTCGTGTAAGCATTCCCAAGAATCCAGTGGAAAGTTGCTTTATGAAACTCATCCTGCCGCCCTCTTTCCCCAAATGATTCTTTCTTCTGGGAGATGCGATGGCTTGCTTCCTTCTCTCCTAATTTCTGAAATATCTCATCCTCTTCTCAGAAAATTTTGGAGAAAACCAGCCAAGCTCTGCTTCTATCAGAACTGTTGACATTCTGGATCAGGTTCTCCTTAGAAATCATCTTAGTTTTCATATGCCCTAAGTTCCCAAAAGTTTTCTTGTCCCTCTCAGTAAGGTCAGGCCTGAGAAGCTGAGCTGGGCAGTCAGAGAGGAAGAGGAGCAGCTGGCTCATTCTGTGATTGGTCTGGATACCACTCTCTGAGCTCAGGCCTGGATTTGTGTTCCAAGCCAAGCCTTATCCTTCTCTCTAGGGGCCACCACCAGGTAGATTGAGTGCTACATATTTGGGTACCATTGCAGCATACATATTTAGACCTAGAACTTTGTGATTGTTAAAATTAAGACTATCCATGGAATTTCACAACACCATTCACTGTTTTTCAAAATGTGCTTTTATTATAACAAAACAAAGCAGTTAACTTACTTTTAGATAAACTAGACAATATCAAATAGGTCAAAGAAAAGGGAAAGAAGTTTTAAAAGTCTGTTTCTTATAACCAGACTCATAATTTTACATGTTTGCATTTCCACCTTCACCCCTGCCATTAACGTTTTTTTCAGAGGCCAGGCATGCTGGCTCACACCTGTAATCCCAGCACTTTGGGAGGCCGAGGCAGGTGGATCACAAGATCAGGTGCTCAAGACCAGCCTGGCCAAGATGGTGAAACCCCGTCTCTACTAAAAATACAAAAATTAACTGGGCATGGTGGTGGGTGCCTGTAATCCCAGCTACTCGGGAGGCTGAGGCAGAGAATTGCTTGAACCTGGAAGGCAGAGGTTGCAGTGAGCTGAGATTGCACCACTGCACTTCAGCCTGGGCAACAGAGCAAGACTCTATCTCAAAAAAAAAAAAAAAAAAATCATCCTCGTTTCAGCTGTGGAAATACAAAGTATGTTTTACTACGCATGGCAGTATAATTCTGCTGCTCGGTAATTTCTAGCCAACATTTTTATTCATTTACCTAATTTGATTCTAGTTACCTTCTTGTTCCTTCTGGCCTTCTTAGAATGACTCTAAATCTGGAATATTCTAAAGTGTTCCATGCTGCACACCTCCCTGTTTTCAGTGGAAGCCCTGATAGTGTGGATATCTACTTTCACTGGTTCCAGTGAACTCCTGACCAGGCTCCCACTGTGGGCTGAATTTTGAAAAGGCCAAATTCATCTTGATGTACCCTGAAATAGATTGAACCACTGAACATATCAGTTATAATTTAACACAGTAGCTTTCTCCATCCTGTGTTCTAGGGATGGCCAGGAAATTGCTGTGGTTTACTTCCGGGATGGCTACATGCCTCGTCAGTACAGTCTACAGGTTGGTATTTTCTTTGAGACCATTCTTTGCCTCCTGGGACCTACAAGAGCTCCATGGAAACCCAACTCAGGCTTATAACAACCTAGGTTTTCCTGAGTCCTCACTTCAGTTCTTTCTTGGGGAGCTTGCTGCTAGAACCTCCTATCCTTCCTCAAGCCTTTTGCTACCTCTCACTGAACAAACACAGTCTTCTAGAATTTGAATCCTCAGGAATCCACAGAGCTTCAGCCATTTATACTGTTTCCAGAGATGTGCTGGCAAATGTTTAACAACATTCAGCTCTCGCTAGTTGATGTAAGCCACTTCCAGCATACCACTGACCATTTTCTTTCTGCCAACTCTTATCTCTCCTTTATCTGAGTCAGAAAGTTTTGTCATCTCATTCATGTTAATGACAGTAATATCACTTCATTTTGCTATCCTACCATGTAGTTTCATGATTACTTTCCACATCCATTATTTCATTGAACCCTTACAACCACTCTGTGAGGTATATAATTTTCTCCATTATACAGATGGAGAAACTAACATTTAGAGAGATGGAGAGGCTTCTCTAAGGTCCCATGGGAAGCTCCCAGGCTTTCTGACTTTCAGGCTAATGGTATTCCCATTCTTCTCCTCTGCTCCTAACACGCACATCATGAATAGGCTAAGAAGCTCTGCTCTCAGCTGGGAGACGATAAAGGAGGAAATAAGTTTAGAAATACCATGGGCAGGCCGGGTACAGTGGCTCATGCCTGTAATCCCAGCACTTTGGGAGTCCAAGATGGGCAGATCACAAGGTCAAGAGATCGAGACCATCCTGGCCAACATGGTGAAACCCTGTCTTTACTAAAAATACAAAAATTAGCTGCCCATAGTCCCAGCTACTTGGGAGGCAGAGGCAGGAGAATCACTTGAACCCGGGAAGCAGAGGTTGCACTGAGCCTAGATTGCGCCACTGCACTCCAGTCTGGTGACAGAGCGAGACTCCATCTCAAAATAATAAAATAATAATAATAATAACATGGGCAGTGAACTGGAGGTCATGAGCTTGACTGCCTCTTTGTGATGATGAGCAGGTTCCTGACCCTTTCTAGCTCTGCTTCTTTGAACTGGAGGAGCTACACTAGAAAATCGAGGGGGCTCCTTCTAGGTCTGTGCCAGGGTTGAACTCTGTAGGGGGAAGCTCCACAGAGGTGGCATCTCTATAGAACATCCTTTTCTTTAGATAGGCGGTCAACAGTGGTGGCAACTTGCTGACTAGAGGAGAGAGAAGCTATCTATTGGGAAAATAGGTCCAGATTTCAAAACAGGACAAAGAAAACTTAGAAGAGTTTGAGGTAACAAGGAAGGAAAGTAGCATTTAAAGAGGTAAACATTTTTAGGGAACTGAGAGCTCAGCAGGTTTAGACGTTGAGCCTTAGATAGATCTGCAAGGCTTAGTGACTTGCTAGGCAACCCTGAGCAAGTCCTTGGTTATCTTTGGTTTTGCTTTCCTGCTTCTAATATAATGGAGTATTTCTCTGGGTTTATCTCTGATGTTCTGGTCACCTGTGATTCTGTGTGGAATGCCAGACTAGTAGTTGGGTGCCTGGAGTTACTGATGAAGATAAAGTGAAGGTGCCACAGGTAGACCAGTAGTACCAAAGGAAGGACAGCATTGGGTGTGTGTGGCGGGTGGGAGGTCACAGGAGAGACTTGATCCTGCTGTGTGCAGTTTGCAGTGGTCTGGAGCCGAGGACAAACTGTCTCCTTATTGCATGAGAATGGGAACCAGAGTTGGGAGGCATGATTCCCTGCTATTTCCTTGCCTTTTATACCCTCAGCTCTTGTGATGATAAACCATTCATCCTGTGATCACCCACTTGAGGCCTTTGTTCATATTATTCTCTTAGCCTGAGTAGCCCTTCCCCATTGAGTCTCACTTGTCAGACTCTACCCGTCCTTCAGAACCCCACTCAAATTTCACCTTATTCAACAACAATAACAAATATTTATTGAGCACCTACAAAGTGCCAGGAACTGTGCTGGACACTGGAGATACAACAGAAAATGTAGCCCTGTGCTACAGAGCTCACAGTCTGGTCAGAGAGGTGGGTATCAGAAAGTAAACAAAAATATGGCTGGGTACGGTGTGTCATACCTATAATTCCAGCACTTTGAGAGGCCTAAGTGGGTGGATTGCATGAGCTCAGGAGTTCAAGACCAGCCTGGGCAACATACAAAACCCCATCTCTACAAAAATTACAAAACTTAGCTGGGTGTGGTGGTGTGCACCTGTAGTCCCAGCTACTTGGGAGGCTGAGGAGGGAGGATCGCTTGAGCCCAGATTGTATCATTGCACTCTAGCCTGGGTGACAGAACAAGACCCTGTCTCAAGAAAACAAAAAAAGTAAACAAAAATAGAAAAAAAAAATTGTGTGTGTGTGTGTGTGTGTGTGTGTGTGTGTTTTAGTTTCAGCTACTTTGAATGAAACAACTGGGTGAAAAGATAAAGAATTATGGGAAACCCACATTAAATAGAGTTGACAGGGAAGCCTTCTCTGAAAAGGTGACATTGAACCGAGATTTAAGGATGGTAAGGATCCAGCTATGCATGGGAAAAGCTGAAAGGAAGGGGGTTTCAGGCTAAGGGAAAGGCAGTGCAATCCCTGAGGAGGGAAAGAGGTTTGCGATTTGAAGAATGACAGGACTGTGTGGCTAGATTGCAGGAGGCGAGGAGTCAGGGATAGTACAAGGTTGAAAAAGTAGATAGGAGCCAGGTCCTGAAGGATCCTGTAGGCCATGGTAACAAGTATGGAACACTAGGCAGCTGACTCATCAGTTTTCTCTACACCCTTACACCTTCTGTTGTTTCCCACAGATTGGGGACAACAGTCTTGCCTTTTTGTGGGTCTCACAGTCTGGCACAATGATACATATCTATAACATATCACACCTGGCTCACAAGGATGTTGCAATGATCCTGGGTGATCATGAGGGTGAAAATATAAATCATACCTGACACCTAATGGATGTTCAGTAAAGGTCAGTCGAAGTAAATTAAGTTGAATTCCTTTTGTCTTCTTCCCTCTGCAGAACTGGGAAGCACGTCTACTGCTGGAGAGGTCATGTGCTGTCAAGTGCCCAGACATTGCCACCCAGCTAGCTGGGACTAAGAAGGTGCAGCAGGAGCTGAGCAGGGCAGGCACGCTGGAGATGTTGCTCCCTGGCCAGCCTGAGGCTGTGGCCCGCCTCCGCGCCACCTTTGCTGGTCTCTACTCACTGGACATGGTATGTGGCCAGCCTGTTTCTCTGACCACAGGCCTCCTAGGTAGCAGAGACCTAGAGCCCAATGTGTTGGGGAGGCTGGAGCTGGCATTGTGACAAGGTTGGTGATGCTCTGGAGAACCCCCAGAACTCTAGGCAGAAGGGCAGCCTCATGATGGAAGAATAGAGGCTGGAATCCATTGTAAGCTCCCTCAGCAAAGGTAGAGATGAGGATGGCAACCAGGGGAAGGGACTAAGGCAGGTAGCAAGAATTGAGAAATTTACTAGGCTGCTTGCTGCAGAGCCCTGAGCTGTTGCTAAAGAAAGGCCTGTTCTCATTGCATCTGCCACTGCAGGAGGTTTGTTGGGAGTGTCATCCAGATAATAGCATCCCACCTGAAGGAACTTATGTCTGTTCCCCTTCCTGCTCTTTCTCTGATGCTGCTCTGCACAACCAGCTGGACCTAAGCTCTTGCCTCTTTCGCCTTTAAACTTCTGATAACTGCCTTCTGCCTCCTGCCAGGGTGAAGAAGGGGACCAGGCCATTGCTGAGGCCCTTGCTGCCCCCGGCCGGTTTGTGCTAAAGCCCCAGAGAGAGGGTGGAGGTAGGTGGATCCCCCTTTGCAGGGCTCCTCAATGAAAGGGACTAGCAGGCCGTGGCCAGTGCTCATTGGTACTTACTATGGGCACAGTCCCAGGCATGGGGGATACTATTGAAACTGACACAGGTCACATGTTGGACAGTGTCCCCTAAGATCCTGTGACCAAGTATTGGAGCACAGAGGAATCTGATTAACTAGCACTGAAGAGTTTGGACAAGTTTAACCTGAGGAGCCTGTGGGTAGGTTGTTGGGAAGTGGGGTAGGGTCCTATTAGGAGGTTGGAGAGAATACATGTCTGTTTTCCTTTCTAGTTTGAAACTCCTTGAGGTCAGGGGTCATATCTGCCTCACAGACCCAGAGCAAAGGATTTTTTAAAATCTTTGTCTTAAGAGGTAGGTAGGAATTTCTCAGGTGGAAAGGAGGAAAAGTGTTCCATAAAGAAGGGACAACCTCAAGCAAAGGCACTGGGCCATGAAAGTGTGGTATGTTTGGAGGTTAATGAGAAACTGGTAAGGCTGGAGGGGGATCTGGGAGGGGACAGGGATTTAGGCAGGAAAAATGGTTTGCATCCTGATTATAAAGGGCATGGAATGTATACTGAGACATTAAATTTTATCTTAAGGGTAGTAGGAAGCCATTAGAGAGTTTTAAGCAGGGAAGGGATGCATTGATCCAGGATTCAAGTAGTTAGCAGTGGTGGGAACTTGCAAAACTTACAAAGTTTCAGTGTTGTAGAAGATGTCCTGGAATGAGGGGAGACCTTGGTAGCAGAGAGACAACAGAAGAAGCTGATACAGTTGTTCAGAAGAGCAATGTAGAGGCCTGGGCTAGGGCTATGACTGTGGAACCAACTGGAGAGATATGTCCTAGATAGTGAGAAGGGGAGTGGAAAAGAAGGACTTAAATATGACTCAGGAATGCCTTTTGCCTGATTGGAAGTAGGAAGGTCCAGGAGGGACAGGTTCAGGCAGAAGTAATGAGTTCTGCTTAGACAAGTTGAGTTTGTTTGGGGTCCTGTGGGACAGTCATATGATGTCTAAGCAGAGAGCCTGCATTAAAGATTTGGAAGTAGCCAAGCACAGTGGCTCACTCCTGTTATCTCAGCACTTTGGGAGGCCGAGGCAGGCGGATCACAAGGTTTGGAGATCGAGACCATCCTGGCTAACACAGTGAAACCCCATCTCTACTAAAAATATAAAAAATTACCCAGGCTTGGTGGCATGTGCCTGTAGTCCCAGCTACTCGGGAGGCTGAGGCAAGGAAAATTACTTGAACCCGGGAGGAAGAGGTTGCAGTGAGCTGAGATCACGCCACTGCACTCCAGCCTGGGTGACAAAGCGAGACTCCATCTCAAAAAAAAAAATTTGGAAGTTAACAATTTTTAGGGTATAGATGGAGCCTTGGGAATCGGAGAAACCTGGGAAAAGTTACATGGAGGAGAGAGAGCAAGTGTGGAGGACCAATTCTTCTGGGGTCCCAGCATTTAACAGAAGGAGCCAGTAATGGAGCTTGAGAAGGAACAGCGATAGGTAGGAGGAGAGCCGGGGCAGAACAGTGCAATGGAAGGTGTGAGCATGGGCTCTCCTGTCAAAGTGAGCTTCCCTTCTGGGGAGCCAGTTATGCCCTGGCTTCATAGAGCTGGTGCCAGGAACTGAGGCTGCTGACTTGCCCATGTGGCCCCAGAAGTGAGGGCATGGAATGGAGAAGCCAGGCAGAGGATCCAGGGTGACTGGCCAGTTTCATTGCAGGTAACAACCTATATGGGGAGGAAATGGTGCAGGCCCTGAAGAGGCTGAAGGACAGTGAGGAGAGGGCCTCCTACATCCTCATGGAGAAGATCGAACCTGAGCCTTTTGAGAATTGCCTGCTACGGCCTGGCAGCCCTGTCCGAGTGGTCCAGTGCATTTCAGAGCTAGGCATCTTTGGAGTCTATGTCAGGTGAGCCAGTCAGCAGAAGCTCTTTCCACTGCCTGCTTGCAAGAGTGCCAGCCAAGTAAGCCTAGAGGGAACACTGGAAAGAGTCAGGAATCCTGGGCTTCAGTGCCAGCTCTGCCAATCCCTAGCTTTGTTACCTGTTTCCTTATCTATTAAATGAGGCCAAGGACCCAAGGCCTGCCCACCTCACCAGGGTATCAGATGAAGCCCTGATGAGAAGTGCTTTGCAACTGTGAAGAAAACTCCAAATAGTACAAAGAGGACTCAGAAAACATACTTTGACAATCTAGTGCTAGAAGGAGACTCCAGAGAGGAATAGAGGCTCTAAAAACCTAGCACTTCCTTGGGTATAGTTACCCGTGTACTGCTCAGTGGGGACGAGGGAAGGTCCTGGGTTTGTGGCTGAGTCCTGGTGATGTGTGTCTCCTGCTTCCATTCCTATAGGCAGGGAAAGACACTCGTGATGAATAAGCACGTGGGGCATCTACTTCGAACCAAAGCCATCGAGCATGCAGATGGTGGTGTGGCAGCAGGAGTGGCAGTCCTGGACAACCCATACCCTGTGTGAGGGCACAACCAGGCCACAGGACCTTCTTTCCCCTGTATTTGTCATTCCTCTCCTAGCCCTCCTGAGGGGCTCTCCTCCTAAAGACCTCCAGAGACTTTATGGAAGGGCAAATGCTGATACTTTCCCCCAGCTCTCCATCTGAGGACCAGAAAAGCTGTGTTTCCCTTAGATGAGATCTAGAAGCCCCCAAATCCTTGGGGTATGGGTACAGCTGAGGGGAAGCTGCTCTGAGGTAAAGGTCCATGAACCCTGCCCTGCTTCTGTCAGCCCCTTATAGCCTCTTCAGCAGGTTCCAGTGCCTGAATTGGGATAGGACTGAGTGGTAGGAGGAAGGAGAGTGGAAGGGCATAGTCTTTCCCCAATTCTGCCTTAAATAAAGCTGCATTACTGATTCAGTAATTCCTTACTTAGTGCATAGAAGGGAGAGGGGAGCTGTAACCTATGTCAGTCCACTTAAGGTGTATTAGAGCAGGGGAAGTAACTGAGCTATAATCAGGATCTCCCTAGACCCAGACTCTACAGGTGGGACCCTGAAGTTTCAATCCTTAGCCACCAACTAATGCTCCTACTGGATCACAGGGAGGAAAGAGATTCCCTGGCAGGAGCCCAGGAGGGAAGGCAACCATCATGGGACATAATGGGATATAACATGTTCTAACCATGGTCCCAACCATGATGGGACATAACATCTTCCCTCCTGCCAGTCAACTGGCTTCAATCACTTTCCTGCTTAGCTCAGGGGCTTGTCAAGGGCCTATCAGTGAAGCTTTCTTGGCTCTGCCCAAACCAAAAGTTCTAGAAGGAAGATATTAAGGGTAGTCCTAGGAAATACCCCTCCCCTTCCTATCTGCCACTAATGAATATACAGCCTCAGTGCACAGATACCTAAGAAAACAAGTCATCATCTTCTTGAGATCACAGGCTTTATTCCTATAACCACAGGGCTTGAGCCTGACTGGGGCAAAAAAAAAACCCAGAATTTCATCTGAGAATGTCTCCATGGGCAGAGTTCTGTTCAGGGGAGGGGGGAACAGAGGACAAGGAAGACAAGCTCCTCTGGCCCTAGGAACAAAACACATTTACTCCTTCAAAGAAGCAGATGATCTGAATACCCTCTGGAGACTGAATCTCCCCATACAGCCCCTGGAGCAAATGGGCAGACAGTACTGGCATCTGGCACAAAAGGGAATTCAGACCCAGAACAGAAGCAGCAGCAAAATATTTAAAAAATAATAAATTGTTCCTGGACTCACAAGCCATTGTTTTTAAGGACAAGTGCATGCCCAGTGTGTAAGTACCAGTGGTTCCTAAGAGAGCTGACATAGGATTACACAGCTGCCTGCTGCTTCAGTGGAGGCTCTCGCATCCCCTCTGAATGCTTAACTTGGGTTGGAGAGGTAGCCTTTTTATCCCTATTCTGGGTTCTGAGAGCTCTGCAGTCTGGGGTCATAGTATACTGAGGCTGACCTGGGCCCTGTCCCTTCTGCTTGGCAGTCAAAGGAAATTGTCTCCACACATGGACAAAGCTGGTTTCCGGTCCCAGACAGCTGGTCAAGGGAGGGCAGTGTGGGTCAGTACTGGCCCTCAGCACTCCTGAGGGGGCGAAGAGGATGAGCAAAAGTTTGGAGAGCCAAGCAGGGGGAATCCTGGGTAAAGGTCAGGATCATGTTCACTGGATGGTCAGGCAGCGGTGGCTGAAGAGGTGACTGATGACAGATGGGTCAGCCACAGTAGACGTGTCCCCCAGGTCATGGTCATTCTGAGCAATCTTCCGAAGCACTCGCCTCATGATTTTCCCTGGGGGACCACAGACTTCTAGTTACTTGGTGAAAGGACTGACCCACCCCAGCCCTGCCAAAGGCTTTCATCCACACACACCCCGCCACCACCAGACCTTAGCCCATCCCAATCCATGGAGGCCTCTGAACATACCTGAGCGGGTTTTAGGCAAGCCAGGTGCATTCTGGATGTAGTCTGGTGTGGCAATGGGGCCAATCTTTTCTCTAACTGTAACCAACAAATCATCAAACATTTCTTCAGCACCCTTAGCCAGACTTTCAAAAGCCAAAGATGCTTTGTTTCCCACCTGTTTCCTTTTCAAGGCCCTGCCCACAGAGACAGCCTCAGGATCACTGCTTCTCTTGCTCTCAACACAACGTCTCTTTACTCTCTCATATTAGCTTATGGAACTCAGGCTGTAGAATGAGCCTGCTAGAGTTTAAATGCCACCTTTCTAGAGGCCTTGGGCAAGTCACTTAACGTCTATGAGTTTCAGTTTCATCATCTTTAGAATGAGGTAACAATAAGATCTGTTTCTTGGAGGTGACTTGGAGGGATTAAGTGGGGTAATTCATTTAAACCACTGAGCCTAGTGGTGGCATGAAGTATTCTATAAATGTTGGCTATTATTATTATCCTAGTGGGAGACTAGTAGAGACTAAACAGGAAGAGGGCAATCAGCCCATGGGGCCCTCTGGAATCTGTTTGTGGTTTGGGGAGCAGCTCACTCTAGCCCCTCCCCAACAACTTGCAGTGATAACTGGGCCTCCAAGACAGACCCTATAGTCCCTGCCCAGGGAGGCTCCTCACTCTGCTTCTTGAGCTCCTCGGTGAGCTTGGGGCTGAAGTTGTGGCCATCACATAGGGTGACAAAACAGTAGAGGCATTCACCCTTCACAGGATGAGGGTGGCCCACCACAGCTGCCTCTGCAACAGCCTCATGTTCCACAAGTGCTGACTCCACCTCTGCTGTACTCAGCAGGTGTCCTTGTCAAGAGAAAAGAAGTGCCATGAGAGAGATCCCAGCCTCTGCCCCAGCCCCTGCTCCATCTGTACCCACAGGGCAGTCCTGATCTGATCAAATGGAGAAGGCCCTTCATTCACTCCTCACATGACATGCTTTCAGTCACCCCACCATCCCAGTTCCCCTACTCCAGGTACATTTCAGTGTTCATGACTCTAAAACCTGGGCCCAGAACTGAATGCTATACTTAGTACATGGTCTGGCCAAAGGACACTTGTGGGCTCTTGTGAAGGTTTCTACTGGGTGTTGCCAGAGGAGCAGAGTTAATGAGATGGGAAGGTGGCCCCTGGCCCTCACCAGATACATTGAGCATGTCATCAATCCTGCCAGTGATCCAGTAATAGCCATCCTGGTCCCGCCGGCAGCCTGGGAAGAAAAGCAAAACCTACTAAATAAAAACCCTACAGTAGGATACCTGATCCAGATTACCAAACTGCCACACCCTCTGCAATAGCCTTCTAACAAGTCTTCTGCTTCCACTCTTGCCCTCTGCGGTGGCCAGCCTCCAAGATGGCCCTGCTGATTTCTGCCTCTTGGTATTCATAGCCCTGACAGTCCTCTTTCTCATTGTAGTAGGGTTAGTCTGTGTCATCAACAGAATTTGGCAGAAGTGATAGGATGTCACTTCTGAAATTAGGTTGTAGAAGACATCTAGCTTGTCTTGGTTGTGTTGTCTCAGATCATTTGCTGTGGGGTAAGCCAGTGCCATGTTGTGAGCAGTCCTATGGTGAGGTGAGGAACTGAGGATTCCTGCTAACAGGCATGCAAATGAGCATGAACATAGGTCCTCCAGGCTCAGTCAGATCTTCAGATGACTATAGCCCCTACCGGCAGTTTGACTGAAACCCACAAGAGACCCAGAATGAGAGCTACCCAGCTAAACTGTTCACAGACTCCTGATCCTCAGAAACTGTATGAGATAATATTTGTTAAAGTTCCTAACTTTTGGGATAATTTGTTCCATGGCAATAGATAACTAGCATATTCACCTAAAGGCAAAGTTATTTTCTTTTTTTTTTTTTTAGAGACAGGGTTTCACCATGTTGGCCAGGCTGGTCTTGAACTCCTGACCTCAAGTGATCCACTCGCCTCAGCCTCCCAAAGTGCTGGGATTACAGGCGTGAGCCACTGTGCCCAGCCAAAGTTATTTTCTAAACAGTAAATCAGCTCTTAGTACTCCCCTGCTGAAAACCCCAAAAGGTTTCCCACTGTACTTTGAATAGAATTCAGACTCCTCACCATGGCCTACAAGACCCTCCCTATATTACGTTTTCTTTTCTTTTTTTTTTCTTTCTACTCTCCCTATATTACGTACATCTCCAGCATCATATAATATTCTTCTCTTTGCTTGCTACACTCCAGCCACACAGGCTTCAGTCCATTCCTTCAGTCCATTCCTCAAGCTTGTGTCCCTCTGCACAGAATACTTTTACTCTAGATTATGCCCGTTTCCTTCTCGGGCTTCAGGTCTCTGCTCTAATGTCACTTCAGAGAAGTATTCTCTGACTATCCTATGTTCAGCAGCCATCCCTGCAAACACTCATTATCATGTTACCCTGTTTATTTTTCTTCATAGCACTTATCTCTACCTAAGATAAGCTAATTTATTTGTTTGCTGGGTTTATTGTCTGTCTCCCCTTACTAGAATCCCCATGAGGGAAGAGACTTTGACTACATTATTCATGATAATATCCCCTGTGCTTAGATCAGTGCCTAGACACAGTAGGTGCTCAGATCTTATGGATGGATTGGTGGATGAATAGATGGACAAACACAGGCTCCAAACATGGTGACAAATATGCCATAATACTATGTACTGCCACATGCCCCATCTCTTTCAACACAGGAGCATACATTGTACATCTTTCCTCATACATCAAAGTTCAGATGGCACCATCCTGAGACCCCTCCTGCTATACTCATTTCTGCCCTTACAGTCTTCTTTGTAGCTCTGGCTAGATACCAGATACTGATATATAGGACACATTCTTCTCTGATTTTCTTTACCCCTAACCAACTGCTCTAGTTTGGATGTTTGTCCCTTCCAAATCTCATGTTGAAATGTGATCCCCAGTGTTGGAGGTGGGGCCTGGTGGGAGGTGTTTTGGTCATGGGGGGCAGATCCTTCATGAATGGCTTGGTGCTGTACTTGCAGTAATGAGTGAGTTCTCACTCTATGAGTTCACGCAAGATCTGGTTGTTTAACAGAGGCTGGCAGCTCCTCCTTCTCTCCCTTGCTTCCTCTCTTGCCATGTCATACACTGGCTCTCCCTTCGCTTTCTGCCATGATTGGAAGCTACCTAAGGCCTCACCAGAAGCAGATGCCAGCACCATACTTCCTGCAGCCTGAAGAATGATGATCCAAAATAAATCTTTTTTCTTTATAAGTCACCCAGTCTCAGGTACTCTTTTATAGCAACACACCAACTCTTCCTGAAAATGGAAGTTGAAGGTACATGTCTTAGTGGAAGGTGCAAGAAGGGGATAGCTAAGGCTCACCATCTCCTGTAACATAGTACCCAGGGAACTTCTTAAAGTAGGTTGTCTCAAAGCGTTCATGGTTCCCATAGACTGTGCGCATGATCCCTGGCCAGGGCTGCTTGAACACCTGGGGAGTGAGGAAGGGACAGTGATCACATTTGCTGTGCTATGTCACTGAAAGATAATTACAGCTTTTCTAAACCTGGGGGAAAGTGTCCTGAATACCATTCCTGAGAAGTAGGACAAAGTACAGACTTTAGAGACAGATGATCCTGCCTTGGAATCCCAGCTCTACCACTTACTAGCTAAGTGACCTCAGGGAAGTAACTTTACCTTTCTGAGCTCTGAACTTCAGGATCCTCATCTGTAAATCAGAGAAAATAACTTCTGTCTTCCAAAGTTACTGTGAGGATTAAATTAATACTATGTGGAAATTGCCTAGCCCACTGTTCTATTATTAAGTGTTTAGTAAATTTGTGTCTCCTTTTGAGTAATCCTGCAGAAAGCAGGTCCAGTTTGACACAAATGAAAACAGTCATTTTAAAAAAGTGTTGCCCAGTCAGGCATGGTGGCTTACGCTTATAATCCCAGCACTTTGAGAGGCTGAGGCAGGCAGATCACCTGAGGTCGGGAGTTCAAGACTAGCCTGACCAAAATGAAGAAATCCTGACTCTACTGAAACAAAAACAAAAAAAATTAGCTGAGTGTGGTGGTGGATGCCTGTAATCCCAGCTACTTGGGAGGCTCAGGCAGGAGAATTTCTTGAATCTGGGAGGCAGAGGTTGTGGTGACCCGAGATCGTGCCATTGCACACCAGCCTGGGCAACAAGAGCAAAACTCTGTCTCAAAAAAAAAAAAAAAGTGATACATGCACACACACAAGTAAATAATTATTGCCCTATCAGTAACATTCTTTGGCAGCAGATTGATGGAATGGATGGAATTCTAGGCTGAGTCAGAAGGCCTGTTTGTATGTCCTGCCCCTGTCACTAACTTGCTCTTGGGGAAGTTAAATGGGGTGGCGTTGAAGTGACAGGTGAGGCTCCTACAAGTACAAATACAATAATCACAACGGCTGATGTTTATCAAGTATTAATTGTTAGTTTCTCTGCTAATCCCTTCACATGGATTATCTAACTCAATCAAGCAGGTAACCATATGAGATAAAGGCACTATATATATATATATATATATTTTTTTTTTTCTTTTCTTTTCTTTTCTTTTTTTTTTGAGACAGAGTTTTGATCTTGTCGCTCAGGCTGGAGTGCAATGGCACAATTTCGGCTCAATGCAACCTTCACCTCCTGGATTCAAGAGATTCTCCTGTCTCAGCCTCCCATATTGCTGGGGTTACCGACGTTCACCACCACATCTGGCTAATTTTTGTATTTTTAGTACAGACAAGGTTTCATCATGTTGGCCAGGCTGGTCTCGCACTCCTGACCTCAGGTGATCCATCTGCCTCAGCCTCCCAAAGTGTTGGGATTACAGGTGTGAGCCACTGCACCCAGCCAGAGGCACCATTTTAACACTATTTTACAAATTAGAAAATGTAGGTTCAGAGGGATTAGGTAACTTATCTGAGGTCACAAAAGTGGCAGAACTAGGATTTGAACCCAGGCAGGGTGACTCCAGATCCTACATGATTTTTTACTATGTTATGAAGCCTCCTTTGTCTAGAATGTTTGTCAATAAAAGATAGGACTAAATCTTCCAGACCCAAAAAGATACCATCAGGAATCTGAGCAGACTCTTAAAAAGCCCTTAAGAGACTTATGGCCCAAAAGGAAGAGATGTAGGCAGAGTACCCAGGGTCCCCTCCAGGGTCTCTCAGTGAGCAAACCTCCAGCCATGAAGCTTCAGTCCTAAGCAGCTACCAGGAAAGATTAGGTTATTAACTCTAAAGCAAAGTACCCTTGGCAGACCCTTTCCCCCTCTTCTTAGAGACTCACAAGGGCCAGTGCCTCACCAGATAGCCTTCAGCTTCACCTTCCAACTCTTCTCCAGACTCATTCAGGATTGCAGGAGCTACACCAAAGAATGGGAACGTCTAGAAGCAAACGGGAGACAGAACCCAAGAAGAGGAATGAGGCAACTCCGACACAACTCCCAAGGAGCTCCAGAACCCCAAATTCCTCATACATATCAGTCCAGTTCTCCACTGTCTAGCTAGGCCAAATGCTCCAAGACACTATCCCTGCCTAGCCCAAGACCAGCCAGGGGAGCATCACTCACAGCAGAACCAGGCTTCATGGGTGTGGCACCAGGAAGGGGAGTTAACATGTGGCCACCCTGTAGGAGTCAGAGATGAGAAATTTGAGTCAATCTTCCTGCATTATCCCTGAGCCCCAGCCTTCTGAACCCTTCACTCACTGTCTCTGTTTGCCAGAAGGTGTCCACGATGGGGCAACGCTGGGCACCTACCACCCGGTGGTACCACAGCCAGGCCTCAGGGTTGATGGGTTCACCCACTGTGCCTAACACCTGCAAGGATGCCCGGCTATGCCTGGGGCAGGGGAATAGGAGAGAGGAAGGCTCTGAGTGCTACTGGAGGACACATATATCCAAGTTTTTCTATTGCCCCACCCTCTCTTCCAGGTCAGGGATGTGGGACAATGGAAAGGAAGAGACTATACAAAGGCCAGCACCCAGCTCTGAGGGATACCCATGGGGCAGCAACTGGGAAGGGGTCTCACTTGGTGACAGGCTCATCTCCAAACTTCATGAGCAGACGGATGGCTGTGGGTGCTGTGTAGAACTTGGTCACCTTATATTTGTCCACAACGCTCCACAGGCGGCTCACGTCCGGATATGTGGGAATCCCCTCAAACTGACCCATGAAGACTGGTCATTCCCAGTAGGCCTTCCATTCATCCCCCTACTATTCCCTCAGGTTCAGTATTTTGCCCATTCTGACCAACCATATCTTCACTCCCTGACCAGACAAACCAGGATACCTTCCTAGTCAGGATACACAACGCTCTCAGGACTTCTCTTTCTCCAGGAGACAGATGATTGTGTAAGTACCCCTCCCTCTAGACCAAGTATCCTTGGGAGGCAGACACCCAGGATAATCTTGTCCATCCCCCTGCTAGGCCAGGTGGCCATGGGTCCCAGCTCTCTTCTCACCAAAACACTGGTGGCACCATTGGCCAGAGGCCCATAAGTGACATAGGAATGGCCAGTGATCCAACCAATGTCTGCTGTGCACCAGAACACATCCGCTGCATGGAAGTCAAACACATACTTGAAGGTCGTGGCTACATAGAGCATGTAGCCCCCAACTGTGTGAACCACACCCTGTGGGAAGGATGGGGAACAGGTTAGGGCCTCATGCATACCCCTACTGACCACCAAATGGAGGCTGGGCAGAGCTGTAGGAAGATCCTTCTCAGGGATTCCAGCCCTGCCACCACCCCTTTCACAGTATCCATCTCTCTTCCAATCTCCTTTTCTCCATGTTCCCATCTCATCTCCTTGATCACACTCCTGATGACACACGTGTCTATCAGTGCATCATTCACACCAACACCATCAGATAGTATTTCAGAGATACCCACATCACTAACACACATGAAGACTCCTAGCACACTCGTATCTAATAGCCCCTCTGTTGTGTATGTGTGCCCACATACCGAATTACCATCAGAGTGAGTGGGAAAAAAAGATAATCCCCTCTGCTTACTCCATTCTTACCCCCATCTCTATGAAGGGGAGGCCAAAATTGTGTTTCTAAAGGCTCATTGAGGGATATTTCAAAGCCTATGGAGATAATTTAGGAATTGAGTGGGCAGAAAATAGAGTGGCATAGCTTCGAAGTCAATGGAAGAATCAGAGTTTTCTTAAGTGTTTCTGGCTCCCACACTGTGCGCTGGCAGAGGACTACATGTTAACAGTATGCCATGTGGAACAAACTAAACTCTAAGAGTTATGGTCTTAGAAGCCCGAGAGGGATCTCTGTGCCCACCCTTGGCCTTGAGTTGACAGAATAGCTCTCCTTCAGCCAAACCATGAGGGCAGAGGGAAAGAACTTGATGTCAGCCATATAAAACCCTCCACCTAAATTGTCTCACCCTGGGCCTCACCACCTATAGATTGAGGATTTATGTCTTAATTTGATTTAGAAAAGACAATGTTACATTTCCAAAACTTAGGGTTGTAGGAAAAAAATAATTTCATGACCTATTTCCTCAGAAACTTACTTCTTACCCCTATATAATACACACACACACACACACACACACACACACACACACACACACACACACACACACACACACACACTTGCCTTGGGTTTTCCTGTGGAGCCACTGGTATACAGGATAAAGAGTGGGTCCTCGGCATCACACCACTCGGGCTCACACTCATCACCCACCTCTTGCATGAGCTCATGCCACCACAAGTCAATCCCTTGGTTCCATGAGATCTGCAGGGAGAGGAAGACAGAAATGGGCAGGGAAGAACTGTAAACAGCTCAAGATGGGGACAAGATACACCCATACCTTGCCCCTGCAGGGAATGAGATGGGACAGGCAGGTAAGAGTACAGGAAGGGAGAGAAGGCCCTTCAAGGATAGAACGGAACAGAAAGAACAGGAACAGAACCCAAGCTTACTGAGTACTCCAACCACCCTGCCATCCTACCCCCATCTCTTCCCAGAACTCCTCTTACCTGGCCTCACGCTGAGGAGGAGCCCTTGGCTGGTCCCTTCCCATCCTTCAATTCTCAGCAGAAATGTCACCTTCTTGGAAAGGCTTTACCTGAATAGTATCTGATAGATTCCCACCCCCAACCCTGCTATTATTATTGATCATAGCACCATGTTTCTTTCCCACATAGTACAGATTTCAAGTTATTTTATTTAGTTGTTTACTTGATTACTGTCTCCCCAATGAGGACCTCTGTGAAGGCAGTGGCATGTCTTTCACCCCAATCCCTGCCTTATCTCCAACACCTAGCAAAGTGCCTGGCACTCAGTAAATTTTTGTTGGACGAATGACTATGAACACATAGGTCTACATACATACATATGTATTTACAGGACTAGGCTCATTAGCAACGATGCAGACACCACACAATTCAGAAATGCAAAATTAGTCAGAGTCTATAGGTGAGGCAGGCATCTGACCCTATTAGTAGTAAAATAGGTCAGTAGATTTTGATCCAAGCACTTTTCCCTGCATGTCCAGACCCAGTCCACATCTGCAGGTTCCTACACTAGCTCTGCTCCTACCTTGACACCGCTAGTATGAATAGGGTTTCCCACAGAGACTTTTACTTGTGGGGACAGGTTCCACTCACTTCAAGTTGGTAGGGAAGGAACAAGGTGGACTTCTCCCAGTAGAAGGACGTCCCCATATCCCTTTGATAATTACTCCTGGATCTGTCATCCTGCAACTTCTCTAAATTCTCCTTTGAAACTATTTTACTTTGCTGTCTATAGCACCTCTTTGAACACTAGTTTTGAGCCTACTATCTGCTGAATGAAGTTAGAGCCCTGGAATTTGTCCAAAATCTTCAGTGTACTTCAATACCAGTTCTGCCACTTTCTAGCTATATGGCCTTGGGCAAGTCACTTTACCTTAAGTGTCACCTTTTAAAAATAAGGACAGTCATTCTTGCCCTAATGAACTCACAGGATATGGTAAACACCAAAAGAGGAAAGTATTATCTAGTAAACATCAAGCCTTGGATTGCCTCAAGGGTAGAGGTTGAGGTGAGATGAGGAAAACTGATAAACTCAGGAGAGATAGAGGTTAGTTCAGTGACTCCTGGGAGTTAAACTTAAGAGTGTAGAGCTGGGCGTCGTCGCTCATGCCTGTAATCTCAGCACTTTGGGAGGCCAAGGCGGGTAGATCACCCGAGGTCAGGAGATCAAGACCAGTCTGGCCAACATGGTGAAACCCCATCTCTACTAAAAATACAAAAAGTATCCAGGTGTGGTGGCAGGAGCCTGTAATCCCAGCTACTTGGGAGGCTGGGGCAGGAGAATTGATTGAAACCGGGAGGCGGAGGTTACAGTGAGCTGAGACCATATCACCGTACTCCAGCCTGGGCGACAGAGTAAGACTCTGTCTCAAAATAGAAACAAACAAACAAAACAACTTAAGAGGGTGATGATGGGAACTTTTTGGGGTTTGCTTTAGCTGTCACAAAGTCCTCTCATATTCATTAGATTCCTGCATATTCAATGGCCCTGGTTGGCAGGTAGACATGGTGGTGTAAGAGAAATGCCCTTCTCCCATTATAAGGATATATGTTAATTTGTTGTGTGCATATTTGGTTAAAAAACTCCTGAAGTGTTAGACACATAGCTTGATAAATTAGAAAATGACTCCCTTCTTTCTGTACTACCTGCCCCTTATGGTAGAGAATTTGAAATTTCTGGATTATGAACATCATAAAAATGACAAGCCTAGAAAAAGGAAGAAGAGAGATAAAGCTGCCCACAGTTAGAAAACATTAGAACACACCTGATTTTGTCTATCCATATGCATCTACACATCCATTGTCATATGGATACTTTTTTTCCTGCCAAATGCTCACTTGACATGAGGGTACTAAGGTATTCAATCAGAAGTATCAATACTGCTTTGGACAAATGGTGCTGGTCCACCGCACTGTGAACCGTCATAGAACAGGCACTAAGTACACATAAGGGCAAGGCATAGTTACACCGTGGCTCTGCAATCAGGGCACTCTTATAATCTTATAATATTATTTCTTTTGCGGGTGTGTATGTATACAGAGGTGGAGGGGTTAGAGTACTCCAGGTGTGGAACAGATAACTGGCACCAGGAAGCAGAGTGAACTCAATTAGTAGAAAAAACTTTGGTTGTGAATTTGGTGTGTGCCTATGAGGCCCCAGGCTCTGAACCAGGAAAAGGTCTGAATTTTCTTAAGAATTGAGGAGTCGGCCTTTGTCCCTGGACCAGGATAGCCTCAGGGAGGGCAGCTGCCAGGTACGGAAGAGGAATATGAGGGAGCTCATAGATGATATGGTTGAGGAGGGTACCTGCAAACCCTGCCAGGCTCTGCCTAGAAGATTGTTTAAGGATAAAGGGTTTGAAGCTCTGCCAGGATTTTTGCAGCTCTTTTGAAAATTATTTTTTAATTTTTAAATAGGGGGCCCATTGTCAGAAAGATTTTTGCAGCTTTGACTGCAATTCTTGGACCAACAAACCTGTACTTTTTAAGCCTATTTTTATGCTCTTTGGTATTTTGGAAACTGGTTGTTTTCACCTCCAAGAAACAAAAATCCAGTAGCCTTTGGCCTGAAGGTCTCTGGTATTAAGAATTACAAGAGTTTGTTATTTCTTTTCTCGTGTCTATTAGAAATGCCAGTCTGTCTGTTGCATTAAGGGGAAGCAAAAACAGCTAACATTTATTGAGTAGTTACTCTGTGCCAAATACCTTACATATATGGAGAAAATCCTGTAAGATAGGTATAATTATCATCATTATCTTATGGATGAAGAAACAGGCAACAGAGCTTAAGTAATTTGTTCAAGTTTACACAGTAGCAGCTGGCAGAGCCAGGATTTAAACCCAAGTTGTCTGGCTCCAGAGATTACAATTTAAGCCACTAAGTTTGTCACCTCTTTCAAAAGAAGGAGTGTATGTCCCTGCCTGAGTTTTAAAAGGAAAGCAGTGTCCCTTGGGAAGGAGAGCTGTCTCCACTGTGCTAATGAGAATACAGAAAAGGGGCTTATATTTATCATTAGCCTAAGAGGTTAATCACAGCAGATTTAGAGTAAGACACCCTGTGAGGATGGTAAAACCCAGAGGAATAGTGAGCTTTATATGTGGTTTTAGGAAGGGAAGCTGTTTCCCTTTATAACATGTATTGCCATCTCTTCATTACTGATAAGGAAACTGAAGCCCAGAGGGGAGAATTGACTTATTCAAGGTCATACAGCTAAAAATTGGTCTCTGGACTCCAGGCCCACTCTCTCCTAGATATTAATCTGCTTTGAGCACTCCCTTGTGGATCTCCCTTCTTAGAACTACCTACAATGTGACTTTTGTTCAGTTTAGCACTTAATCATATTGCAAAGTTATATGCAGTTTATAAATCCCAAAGTACTATATAAATGTATTCAGGAATCTTCTCTGCTGTCTGTATAAAACTTGGGTTTTCCTCTGTATTAATAATACATGTCTAACTCCCCAACCTGACGGTGAATTCCCAAAGTCAGGGTCTGAACCTCCTCCACCTACTCCTCCTCTTGCCTCTCTTGGCTCTGCTCCAGCTACCTGCACAGTTACCTGCACAGGTAACCGGTTACCTTGTCCCCTCTCCCACAAAGGTCCTGAGCAGCAGGATAAAATGGGTTCTGTTGTTACCTCTCTAAGATCCATGCTGTATGCCAATTCACAGAGGCAGCAACAGACATTTAATTTCATCACCCTTCAGTGGCTTAGATGGCAAGCTGCCCAGGGACAAGGGAAAGGAGGGTTAGGTCTGGCAGCCATCTTAATGGGGCAAACAGGCAAAGGGCAGATGAACACACAGACAAGCACGCAGGGAAGCAGTGCCTATGGCAGTGCAGAAATGGATACCTTGGGCCGAACACGCTTGGATTTCTCTTTCAGCTTACCCTGTTAAAAGCCCAGGGTGAAAAGGGTAGTGAGGTGGGTCCAAGAACAGAAGGAGTGGGAGCAAAGGGTCTGTGTGTTGTAAACCCCAAACTCTCTTCTCACTGGTCCTCCCTGTTTCTATTTTCCTGATCCTGATTCCAGCCCCTATACATGTAAAACCCCTAACACTGATTGGGCTCTCCAACTTCCCTAAACTAGACTACAGCCTCTCTAGCCCCAAGACCCCTCAGAAAGCCTCAAGTCACAGACTCTCAGTGTCTGTCTTTTTCAACCCCAGAACTTTGATCCCTCATGCTCCTCAGCCTGGAGGCCATCATTGGCTTTTCTACCATTCCTACCAAAAGCCTAGATCCAAAGATAACAAGGGCCACATTGTGAGGGCTGGACTCTGGTCCTTCCATGGTGGGAATCCCTTAGGCCACAAAGGCAGCCCACCCCACATCACAGCCCAGTAATGGAGATGACTATATACTGTCACTCAAGTTAGACATTTCTAACACAAGCCTAAGCCCTGAGGATCCCCTGTGCCCACAAGGATACCAAAACCAGCACAGGAGTCTCCCTTACAATCACTTGTGCTATGTTCTCTACCCACAGTCAAGGTCAAAGTCTTCCAGCTGCCACCTAAGCCTGCTAGAGGAGGCATTCCTAGAATTGCTCCCGGATCCTCAATATACAAGCAAGCAAAGGACATCAGGAATTTTCTGGGAAGAGTGAAGCAATTTGAGCCTGGAAAAAGGTATAGTAGTGCCGGACTCACCTGCACACCCGGACATGGCCTCTTAATTGGGGGGGACTGGCTGGGGGAGTCACCCATGCCCAGCTCTGCCCGCCCCAGGTGCTTGACCACAATGCAGCATCTCACTGGAAAACCCCTGGAGGAGAGAAAAGCCTAAAGTGGTAGCCGGGTTGGCTCAAAGAGAACTTGGCAAGACCCACCCATGTCCACTTAGGGTAGAGGGAACAAAGGAAACCTAGCACTGGGGAAAGACTCAGTCAACTCAGACAGTAGCCAACTGGCCAAATACACTTACTTCTCCTGACATTTCTGCAGGGCCTCGTCAGCCAGCTCCTTCAGGTTCACAAGCTTTTCCCCCCTGTAGAAGGCATCTTTGGGGAGCAACAGACATTCCAGGCCTTAGTAAGCACCACACTTCCTAGTGGGCACAATGTCCACAAAGCCCTTCCTGTGTGGGCCTCTTAACTCTGGCTCTTCCAGCTGATTTGAGCTAACAGTGTCAGCTGAGGTGGGACCAGGAAAGGAAGGGCAGGCAGTTTCTACCCTCTAGGCTGAGTAGCCCCAAATACCAACAAGTTGATTGGAGACCAAGGCTTGAGGTATGGGGGTTCTGGAGAAGAGGTGAGAGAATTAGTCACCTGTAGTGATGAGAAGACTGCAGCTGGAATCCAGGATCCGTTCACATAGAGACTCTGAAGAGAAGCCTGCAAACTAGGGAAGGGAAGAAAGTCTGAGGGAGAGAAGGAAGCCCCAGGGATTGAGTGAATAAGGAAAGGAGTTGCTCATGAAACCTTCCAGATCTCTAAGCCAGGGTCCTAGAAGAAACTGAATAACTGATATAGACTTACGACACAAACCTTCTAAGCCCCTTAGTTTGTTATTTGAGATCCTCCATATCTAGGCCCAAAACTACTTCTCCAGAGCCCCAACCCCCACGCCTTCCCCTTTCCACCAGCCCAAACTCCTACCACAATGGAGTGCAAAGCCCCAATGCGGGCACATGCCAGCATAGCCACCACAAGTTCTGGGATCATAGGCATGTAGATGGCCACTCGGTCACCCTTCTGAATGCCTGCAGGTAAAAGCACAGAATATGAACCATGAACCATTCCTGCTGCTACTCCCTCCCATCCAGCTGGCCTCCCCCAAGCTGACCTGTTCTCTTCCTCTGTTACCAAATTCTTTCCATCCCTTGCCCTCTCCCCATAAGCCTCCAATACCCCAAGACCAGGCCCCCAGTCCCTTTCTCATACCCAAAACTCACCCTGTTTTCGGAGAACATTGCTGAACTGACATACTTGGACCAGAAGCTCATGGTATGTGATCTGAGTGGTCTCCCCTGGCTCATTGCCCTCCCTGAGACATACCAGAAAGAATCAGTGATTAGGAGTACAACTTCTTCCCCAAACAAGAAACAGGCATAGTCATAAAATCCATCCAGTGACACCAAGGCCTGGGACTGTTCTGTGAGGGTGAGCTATCTGCCTACCATCAATCTTGCCATCACCAATCTTGAGTTGACTGGTTAGATACTTTGGCTATTCAAGATACTTTATACATATGTTGTGTATCATTAGAAGATGCGCTGTACATCTCTGATCCTTGATAAAATGGGGTGATGGCCCCTTCTCTTCCATCCTAGTAATGCATTAAGGAGAAGTGATATCACAGATGTGATTCCTTTTGATAAGGCATCAAGACTACTATATTCAGAGGAGGGTCTCCAGATCACTTGTGCCTAAATCATCTAGAAGATTTGTAGATTCCTGGGCTCCAATTCAGACATACTAAATTAAAATCGCAGGGTCCAAGGATCTGCTTAAGGTGGTACAAAGAATTAGTAGGGGATTCTGATGCACATTTAAGGTTTGAGAATTGGCTGGGCATGGTGGATCACACCTGTAATCCCAGCACTTTGGAAGGCCAAGGTAGGTGGATCACGAGGTCAGGAGTTCGAGACCAGCCTGGCCAACATGGTGAAACCCCATCTCTACTAAAAATACAAAAATTAGCTGAGTGTGGTGGTGTGTGCCTGTAATCCCAGCTATGGGGGAGGCTGAGGCACAAGAATTGCTTGAATCTGGGAGACGGTGGTTGCAGTAAGCTGAGATTGCACCACTGCACTCCAGCTTGGATGACAGAGTGAGATTCTTTAACAAAGAAATAGACAAACAAACAAACAAATACAGTTTGAGAATCACCATCCTGTATCAGGTGATTTCTGTCTACCTCCTCAGCCTTGCCTCCCACTCCTTCCTAGGCTTTAGCCTGGTTTACCTTGGTCATTCCTTCATGTGTTATTTGCTTATTCAACGACTACTGTGTGGTATCTATGTGTATAGAAATAAGGCACCAATGCGCCGGGTGCAGTAGCTCACTCCTGTAATCCCAGCACACTGGGAGACCAAGGCGGGTGGATCACCTGAGGTCAGGAGTTGGAGACCAGCATGGCCAACATGGTGAAACCCTGTCTCTACTAAAAATAAAAAAGTTAGCTGAGTGTTGGGGGGCATGCCTATAATCCTAGCTACTGGGGAGGCAGAGGCAGAAGAATCACTTGAACCCAGGAGGTGGAGGTTGTAGAGAGCTGAGATCATGCCACTGCACTCCAGCCTGGGCAAAAGAGTAAGACTCTGTCTCAAAAAAAAAAAAAAAAAAAAAAAAAAAAGGCACCAATGAACAAGATAAGTAAGATACCTGACATCAAGGAGTTTATATTCCAATGATAGTGTAGGTAATAAATAACAAATATAACTAAGATAAGTTCAGATTATGATAAGCATTATAAAGGAGATAAAGCAGAATGATATAAAATTGAGTGACTAGGAAGAAATGTTTCTTAAAAATATACTATCTTGGGTCAGGTGCAGTGGCTCACACCTATAATCCTGACACGTTAGAAGGCCAAGGTGGGATGATTGCCTGAGTCCAGGAGTTCAAGACCAGCCTGGGCAACATAGCAAGATCCCATCTCTAAAAAAAAATTAGCTGGATGTGGTGGTATGTGCCTATAGTCCCAGCCACTCAGAAAGATGAGATGGGAAGATCTCTTGGCTCATGCCTGTAATCCCAACACTTTGGAAGGCCAAGGCAAGAGGATTACTAGAGACCAGGAGTTCAAGACCAATCTGAGCAACACAGCAAGATCCCACCTCCACAAAAAAAGATTTTTTCAGTTAGTCGAATATGGTGGTACATGCCTGTAGTCTCAGCTACTCAGGAGGCTGAGGCAGGAAGATAGCTTAAGCACTGGAGGTCAAGGCTGCAGTGAGCTGTAATCGTGTCTCTGCATTCCAGCCTGGAAAACAGAGTGAGTCCCTGTCTCCAAATAAATAAATAAATGTTTCCCTTAGTTTTTTTTTTTCAATTTTATGATTTTTTTTACATAAGTAATACATATAAGTGGGACTACATAAAAAGATATGTAATGAGGAAAAAAAAGAAAAACAAATAAAATAAAATTAAAAAGATACATAATGAGAAGTGTTCTCTCCACTCCTATCTCCAGTTACCCTGCCTACTGGCAAATCAGTTTGGGTTTTATGATTTTTTTTTTTTTTTAAGTCAGAGTCTCACTCTATTACATAGGCTGGAGTGCATCAGCACAATCATAGTTCACTGAAGGCTCTGACTCCTGGGCTCAAGCAATCCTACTTCAGCCTCCAGAGTAGCTGGGACTACAGGCACATGCTACAACACCTGGCTAATTTTTTTATTTAAAATTTTTTTGTAGAAGTAGAGTCTCACTATATTGCCCAGGGTGGTCTCAAACTCCTGGCCTCAAGTGATCCTCCTGCTTTAGCCTCTGAAGGTGCTAGGATTACAGGTATCAGCCACCATGCCTAGGGCAAAACACTGTTACCGATATTTTATGTAACTTTCCAGAAACAATTAATAGGCAGAACAGACCACTCTTAGTAGGACAGAGGGCTAGAGTGATTCAAGTAGTGTGGAATGACCAAAATAATTATTTTGGAAGAAGTCTGTATCATTAGCCTCTTTCATAAGACCCTTAAGATCATTGAAGACAGAAATTTGAAAATTGAATGTTAAAAAATTGGATTTTATGGGAGGCTGAGGCAGGAGAATTGCTTGAATCCAGGTAGAGGTTGCAGTGAGCCAACATCATGCCATTGCACTCCAGCTTGGGCGACAAGAGTGAAACTCCATCTCAAAAAAAAAAAAAATTGGCCAGGCACAGTAGCTCACGCCTATAATCCCAGCACTTTTGGAGGCCAAAGCGGGCAGACCACCTGAGGTCAGGAGTTCGAGACCAGGCTGGCCAACATGGCGAAAACCCCTCTCTACTAAAAATACAAAACTTAGCTAGGCATGGTGGTACATGCCTGTAGTCTCAGCTACTTGGAAGGCTAAGGCAGGAGGATCACTTGAACCCGGAAGGTGGAGGTTGCAGTAAGCCGAGATCACTCTACTGAACTCGAGCCTGGGCAACAGAGCAAAACTCCATCTCAAAAAAAAAAAAAAAGAATTTCAATGTTTGTTGTTCAGAAAAGAGATAAACACCTCACAGTCTTCAGTCAAGCACAGGGTAACAAGAGGTAGGAAGAACTGCTCTACTTAAGGGACAGGTCTGTCAGGCAAGTATATACACTACATCCTTTGTTTACATATGCTCATTGTTTTCTACACAAATGATGGCATACAGTACACACTATTCTGTATTTCATTTTGCTAATTATTATATGCATTCAATAAACTGCACAAATCTTAAGTGTAGAACTTGATCATCTTGCTATTTCAAATTTAACAATATACCTTGATTATCATTCTTCACCAAGACTTAAAGAGCTATTTCTCTTTTTTATTTGGTTTTGTTGTTGTTGTTTTTGAGACAGGGTCTCACTCTGTCACTCAGGCTGGGGTGCATCATCATGGCTCACTAGAACTTCAACCTCCCAGGCTCAAGTGATCCTCCTGCCTCAGCCTCTTGAGTAGTTGGGACTACAGGTGAGACCCACGATGCACAACTACTGGTTTTTTTGTTTTGTTTTGTTTGGTAGAGACAGGATCCTACTATGTTACTCAGGCTGGTCTGGAACTCGTGGCCTCAAGTGATCCTCCCACCTCAGCCTTCCTTCCAAAGTATTGGATTACAGGTGTGAGCCATGGCACCAAGCTTAAAGAGCTATTCCATTAACTTTTTCAACTGCAAAATACTCCACTGTTTGTATATACTGTAATTTATTTAACAAATAAATGCTTCAGTGAATAAAAGAATATCCTTTCTTATGTCACTTTACTCTCTTGCAAGTATATCTGTAGGATGAATTACCAGAAGTGGAACTGTGTGGAAAGATGTGTGCTTTGTTTTTTCTTTTTCAAGACAGAATTTCGCTCTTTGCCCAGGCTGGAGTACAATGGCACAATCTTGGCTCAGGTAACCTCCACCTCCCAGGTTCAGGCAATTCTGCCTCAGCCTCCCGAGTAGCTAGGATTACAGGTGTTTGCCACCACAGCCAGCTAATTTTTAGTAGAGATGGGGTTTCACCATGTTGGTCAGGCTGGTCTCAAACTCCTGACCTCAAGTGATCCACCCACCCTGGCCTCCCAAAGTGGTGGGATTATAGGCATGAGCCACTGTGCCTCGCCAATGTGTCCATTTTAAATATTGATTAATATTAGGGAACAACTACTTTAAATAAGATGGTCCTGGAAGGCCTCTCTCTGGAGAGGTGATATTTGAGCCAAGACCTGAAAAATGAGAGGTAGGCAATCATACTAATGCTTGGGAAGAGTATTCTGGGCAAAGAGAACATCAAGTGAAAAGGGACAGACCTTTTCTAAGAAAGAAAGAAAGACAATATGGCTGGAGTTAAGTGAGCAAGAAGTTGGGTAAGAATGAGAGCTAGGCAGCCAAATCACATAGAGCCTTGTAGGCAATAGTAAGAAGTTTGAATTTTATTCTAAGTGGATTCCTGGTTTCCCTTGCCAAGTTCAGGTCTACCTCCACACTTTTGACCATGCCATTGCCCCCGCTCAGAATATTCTTCGTCCTCCTTCAGACACCAGCACCATGTGGCCCTCCCTTAGCATCACAGACCATTGCTTTCCCTCTCCTTCCTTACTGCACGGAATACTTATGAAGGAGGCAACTGAAACCTAGAGAAATGTTGTGGCTTGGCCAAGGTCACACAATAATAAGTGGTAGAGCCAAGAATAGATCCTCAGGTCTTCTGATTTCAAGGCCGGACTCTTTCCCTCATAGTGTGAAGGATGGGGACTGGCTGGGAAGCCAGGCCTTTTCTTACTAGTAGAGGTCACACAGAAGATTATCAGCCTCTTTCCAGTTCCTGGCTCGATGAGTCAGTACCATCCTCTCCCTGGCTTTAACCCTCCTGGGCATATGAGAAGCCAAACACAGGGAGCTTACTAAAGTGGGAAAGAACAGGGAGAGAGGAAGCTGGCAAATGGCCCTGAATGCCAGAGGCAGAAAAGCCATTTCCTTAACTGGCTCACTGACTAGTGCCACAGGAACTTCAGAATGTCTCCGGTTATGGCTGCATGCCTACATATACATACCGAAGCACACATGTCCCAACATGCATACCACATACCAATTCACCTATGTGCGCTCACTTGTATAAAGTCACATATACTAATATACAAACATTCTAGGCATAAAAGCTGCCTATCTGCACACATAGGCACAAATAAATATATATATATGCACCCAGGACTCAAACATGGACCTATCTGCAAGTATATCCACCTATGTGCATGGTATGCCCCTCGATCAAATAATTCCGTTTTGCCAGGTGCCACACATGTAATCCCACACTTTGGGAGGCTGAGGCGGGCAGATCACTTGAGGCCAGGAGTTCAAGACTGTCCTGGCCAACACGCTGAAGCCCCAAGTCTACTAAAAAGACAAAAATGGGCTGGGTGTGGTGGCTCACACCTGTAATCCCAGCACTTTAGGAGGCCGAGGCAGGTGGATCACGAGGTCAGGAGTTCGAGACCAAACTAGCCAACATGGTGAAATCCCATCTCTACTAAAAAATACAAAAATTGGCTGGGCATGGTGGCGCATGCCTGTAGTCCCAGCTACTCTGGAGGCTGAAGTAGGAGAATTGCTTGAATCTGGGAGGCAGAGGTTGCAGTGAGCCAAGATTGCACCACTGCACTCCAGCCTGGGTGACAGAATGAGACTCTGTCTCAAAAAAAAAAAAAAAGACAAAAATTAGCTGGACATGGTGGCACGTGCCTATAATCCCAGCTACTCAGGAGGCTATGGTGGGAGGAGCACCTGAGCCCAGGAGGCGGAGGTTTCAGTGAGCTGAGATTGAACCATTGCACTCCAGTCTGGGTGACAGAGCAAGACTGTCCGCCCCGCCCCACCCCCCAAAAAAAGCTAGGCACGGTGGCTCACACCTGTAATTCCAGCACTTTAGGAGACCAAGGCTGGCAGATAACCTGAGGTCGGGAGTTCGAAACCAACCTGACCAACATGGATAAACCCCATTCTACTAAAAATACAAAAATAGCTGGACGTGGTGGCACATGCCTGTAATCCCAGCTACTCAGGAGGCTGAGGCAGGAGAATCACTTCAACCTGGGAGGCAGAGGTTGTGGTGAGCCAAGATCACGCCATTGTACTCCAGCCTAGGCAACAAGAGTGAAATGCCATCTCGGAAAAAAAAAATCATTCTGCTTTATTTTTTTCATGAAACTTTCCATTATTTGAAATTATGTCATGTATGTTAATTACTTATATATTTTCTGTGTTCTTCACTGGAATATAAGCTCCATGATAGCACAGTGTTTTTTGTTTTTCTTTTTGAGACAGAGTCTTGTTATGTCACCCAGGAAGGAGTGTAATGGCACGATCTTGCCTCACTGCAACTCCGCCTTCCAGGTTCAAGTGATTCTCCCTGCCTCAGCCTCCGAAATAGCTGGGATTACAGGCGCCTGCCATCACACCTGGCCTCAGTCTCCCAAGGAGCCGGGATTACAGGCATGTACCACCATGCCCAGCTAATTTTTTTGTATTTTTAATAGAGATGGGGTTTCACCATGTTGGCCAGGCTGGCCTCAAACTCCTTACCTCAGGTGATCTGCCTGCCTCTGCCTCCCAAAGTGCTGGAATTACAGATATAAGCAACTGCACCCAGCTGATAGCAGAGATCTTATTTGTCTTCTTCACTGCTACATCCCTAGCACCACAAGTAGACTAGTGAATAGAAGGTGCACAGAAAGAGATAAGCACAACCTATACAAGTACAATTTACTTGAGGCCACTTCCAACCCACAAACACACACATACACATATACACACACACAGCCCCAACAGTGTGCATTCCTCTCCTTCGCTATGGGCTCAAGTTATACATTATTAATGTAGGCACCTTACTCATTCCAGTGTCTTCTTTCTCTGACATATACACCAGGCTGGGGCCCCTGGCTAGTTGGGAGAGGTGAGGGGGCAGGGTACTGACCTACTGCAAAATCCCAAACCCTCTAGGACATCAGAACTCTTCAAAGAACATCCAATTTAGTCTCTTAACTCTGAGATCGAAAGAGGCTATTAGCTATGCTTGGCATCACAGGGTGGGTTGAAGCAGAGCAGGGACCAGGACTTAAGGTCCAGGCCTCTTTCTTCTACACCAGGAGTTGCAAGCTCAAAAACTGGCAGGATCTAGGCAAGTAATATAAATGAGTGAAGTGGACCAAATGAAAGAAAATGTATGATAAAGATAAGAAATAGTTCCCTTTTCACTTCCCTATAAGAAAATAGCAGCATATGCATAATAACCCTTAGCCCCAGTTTTGGGGGAACAATAGGGAAGGGGAAGGACTGGAAAACTGGCAAGTGAATGCCCTGGCAAAAGAAGGCCTCTAGTACCTAAACTTGACCAATTAGCAGCCTAATGTTCCCTCTGAGTGCTTCTTCCCTAGTTACAGTAAGGAACAAGAAGGGCTGAAGGAGGAGGTAAACAGAGGCACATCCCAGAAACTTCACTACTCTTATTTACAGATGAGAAACCTATGGCACAGAAATGGAAAGTGATGACCTTGAGGTTACTTACAAATTCTTAGCAACATTATTCTAAAGCACCGTTGTCTAAAATGGCAGTCACTAGCCACATACAGCTATCAAACACTTGAAATGTAGCTGAAGAACTGGATTATTTATTTTACTTAATTTTATTTACTATAAATATCAATAGTTACATATGGCTAGTGGCTTCCATGTTGGATAGCACAGTTCTAGAGTCTAAATGCCTCTAGTTCAGGGCACTCTCCTCCTAAATGACATGGCCTGCAAAACAGGGGTGTTGTTTCCAAATTCAGAATTAGCATAAGGGAAAAAAATCTCAGGAACCCTGAGAACTGTGAGGTTGACAACTATCAAGGATGGAATTTTAGTGTACTTATCAGAAATTCATCATTCTGTCTGGTTTTCCCTTAGTTCCTTAGAAAAAGTTCCTTTTGAAAACACCACAGATGGCCAGTCACAGTGGCTTAAGCCTGTTAATTCCAGCACTTTGGGAGGCTGAGGCAGGCGGATCACGAGGTCAGGAGTTCAAAACTAGCCTGGCCAACGTTGTGAAACCCCGTTTCTATTAAAAATACAAAAAATTAGCTGGGCTTGGTGGCACATGCCAGCTGAGTAGTCCCAGCTGCTCAGGAGGCTGAGGCAGGAGACTCACTTGAACCCTGGAGTTGGAGGTTGCAGTGAGCCAAGATTGTGCCACTGTACTTCAGCCTGTTCACAGAGCAGAAGTCTGTCAAAAAAAGAAAAGAAAAGAGGAAGAGGAAGAGGAATAGGAAAGGAAGGGAAGGGAGACACCACAGATTTCTGGTTTCAAGTGACATAACTTGCAGACCCCAATGCAGCCTCACTCAGCGGCTGATTCAAAACTAGATCAACTGTCATTCTATCACCCAAATTTGGAAGGGCTTTCCACCATCTACAAAACTGATTAAACTAGAGTAAACAGCCTCAATCCATGGACTATTTATGAAATGTCTCCCTAAACATCGATTCCTCACCTACTGAGGAAGCCAGGTCTGTACCAATCAGTCTTCCTTCAAAAGGCGCGTACCGGCCAGGCACAGTGGCTCACGCCTGTAATCCCAGTACTTTGGGAAGCAGAGGTGGGAGGATCACGTGAGGTCAAGAGTTCGAGACCAGCCTGGTCAATATGGCAAAACCCTGTCTCTACTTTAAAAAAAAAAATTAGCTGAGCATGGTGGGGTGTGCCTGTAGTCACAGCTACTTGGGAGGCTGAGGCATGAGCATCACTTGAATCTGGGAGGTTGAGGTTGCAATGAGCCAAAATTGCACCACTGCACTCCAGCCTGGGTGACAGAGCAAGATTCTGCTTAAAAAAAATTTTTAAAAGGCAGGCATGGTCAGGTAGACACAAATCAAAACAACAATCAGATCCCACTTTACCCCACTAAGATGGCCATAATCAAACAGGCAGTAACAAATGTTGACAAGCATGTACAGAAATTGGAAACCTCATACATTGCTGATGGGAATGTAAAATGGTTCAGCTACTTTGGAAAACAGTCTGGCAATTCCTCAAAAGGTTAAATATAGAGTTACCATATGACTCAGCAATTACCTCCTAGTTATATACCCAAGAAAATTGAAAACATATACCTACACAAATATATGTACCCAAAGGTCTGTAGTAGTGTTATTCATGACATCAGAAAGTGTAAAGAACCCATATGTCCACCAGCTGAGGAGTGAATAAAGAAAAATGTGATATAGTTGTACAATGCAATATTATTTAGCCATGAAAAAGGATGAAGTACCTATATATGTTATAACATGGATGAACTTTTTTTTTTAGACAGTCTCACTTTGTCACCCAGGCTGGAGTGTGGTGGCATGATCTCAGCTCACTGCAACCTCTGCCTCCTGAGTTCAAGCAATTCTCCTGTCTCAGCCTCCCGAGTACCTGGAATTACAGGCATGCACCACCATGCTCGGCTAATTTTTGTATTTTTAGTAGAGACAGGGCTTCACCATGTTGGCCAGGTTGGTCTTGAACTTCCTACCTCAGGGGTTCTGCCCACCTCAGCCTCCCAAAGTGCTAGAATTACAGGTGTTAGCCGTTGCACCCAGGCTATAATACAAATTGAACCTTGAAAATATTATGCTAAGTGAAGGAAACCAGACACAAAGGGCCACATATTATATGATTCCATTTATATGAAATGTCCAGAATAAGGCAGAGCCTTAGAGACAGAAAGTAGATTAGTGGTTGTCTAGAGCTAGAGGGGAAGAAGTTGGGTGGAAATGAAAAATGACTGCTAACGAGTATTGGACGTCTTTCGGGGTGGTGAAATGTTCTAAAATTGAGGGTTGTATATCTCTGTGAATATATTAAAAATATGAATTGCATACTTTAAATTGGTGAATTATATGGTATAAATTATATCCCAATAAAAATGTAATTGTGATTTTTACTGGAATTATAATAAATGTACAGATTTATTTGGAAAATACAGATATCTTTACAAATCTTCCTTTCCAGAAAGATTGTAACCATTCATCAGAAAGATTTAGCACTATTCATTCATTCATTCATTCTTGCCTCTTTCTATTCCTTTCTCTTTTTTTTTGAGACAGACTCTCGCTCTGTTGCCCAGGCTGGAGTGCAGTGGTGCTATCTCGGCTTACTGCAACCTCTGCTTCCCAAGTTCAAGCAATTCTCCTGCCTAAGCCTCCCTAGTAGCTGGGATTACAGGCATGAGCCACCATGCCCAGCTAATTCTTGTATTTTTAGTTGAGATGGGGTTTCACCATGTTGGCCAGGTTGGTCTTGAACTCCTAACCTCAAGTGATCTGCCCACCGTGGCCTCCCAAAGGGCTAGGATTAAAGGTATGAGCCACCGCACCCAGCCTTTCTGTTTATTTCTAAAGACAACACTTGGGCACTTATTTTTTTTAGCACTATAGTCCTATGTAGACATCTGTTTCCCTCACTAGATTGTGAGATCCTTAATGGCAGACAGGGTATCTTTTTATATGTTTTCTCCTCAGTGCTTACCACAAAGACCGATACACAGTGAGCACCTAATACATAATTGTAAAATGAACAGAAAAAAGCGTGAATAAACAAATGAACAAACTTATCTCTGCTCATATGACCAGCTGGATCCAGGACGATGAAAGAGAGAAAGTATGGAAGGAAAGAGGGGATAAGATAGGATACAGACAAACAAGATAGATGCTAGACAGACAGGGAAAAGACAAGAGTGGAATTTGTGGAATGGAATTTGGAATCAAGTGAAGAAGGGTTTCTTAAATTTCTACAGTGGGCTCAGTCCTAGACTCTGTGAAGAGACTCGAAGAGGCCCCTGGAGCTGAGGTTCAGAGTATGAGAAGCCTGCCCTGCAGTCTGGGCTATTATTGTACCCTGTCCTCTTGCCAGTTATTTTCAGGCCTTGCTCCAAATACCTTGTGCATGTTCCCTTGGCCAAGTGGCTTTGGTGCCAGATGGATTGTGTACCTCTTCTCTTTTCCCACTGCCTACATGCCTACTTACAGGAGGGGAATCGCACACTTGTTCCTACCATTCTGTGTCCCATACTGGCCTTACCCATAACAAGTGAATGAGGGTAGCTCTTTTATTATCAGAGTATTTGGAATGCAGCCCCAAAAGAGGAAGCAGAACAGAAAGTGGAAAGAAAATCCAGGGGCATCATTTTATATGTACATCAAGTCTCTCAAGTATAACAGATACATGCAAAAATATTCATTACAATGGTTCGCTGTTATCTAGGTCAAAGGCAGTTTAAATCATTAGTCCTCAACCTAGGGTACTCTATTCCTGTGGGTATCTATGTAGAAAAATATTAAGAGAATAAATGTCTAGATCCTCAACTTCCATATGTAATATTTCCTAACAATGATCTGTCTGAGTTGGTTCTTCTTTCCCACTCTCTTTCACAATTACCCTTCTCCTATGTTAAACAAAAATGTCACAGCTCTCTCTTATCTCAAACTTTATTATGGTACAATGCCAGGGTATGAAAACTTCCAGAGTGCTGAACAAAGGCACAATTTGAGAATGTATAACTTCTGAGGTAGAGCCCCAAGAAAGCAAATCAAGGAGAGCTTCTCTGAGAAATCAGTACTGAAAGGATTGGCATCTTAATTCATCCAGGAAACAAACTCATGGCAAGACTACTTGCCTTATATCTCTTAGAATTACAATTCAGAAGTGAAATAGTTATCACAGAGTCATACATTAACATATTTATCTTAAGAAAGAAGTTAGGCAATTTCTAACAGAAAGTAGATCTCATTTAGCTGATTATGTTGAGTGACAACTGGCTACGCAAAATAGGTTGTATGGTGGATGTTTTCTACAAATTATATGAGCTAAATTTGCAGTGCCAACGTTTTGAAAGAGTTATAACCTATAAATGCATATATATGTATATAATATATAAAATATTTTGGAAATTATATTTTTTGCAATTTTAAAATCTTACAAAATTTTTAGATATGAACATTATGTCAAGAGTTACATAATTTTTCAAAATTCTTTTAGGTATATAATTTTAAGAGTTTAAGGCTATTAATCTAAATAATTTTTCAATGTTACTTTGTCCCTTCCCCTCTACATCAGAATTGCCTGAGGAGGTTACAAAAATACAAGTCAGAGGTCTTACCCTCTGAACATTCTAACTCAATAGTCTGGGATAGGGTCCAGGAATCTGGAAATCTAATGACATCCTCAGGTAATTATTTACATAAACTAAAATTGGGAAACCCTGGCTCTGAATATAGAGTTACCAGACTAGATTGTTTACCCCTAATTCAATAAACAATTTACATAAACTTTCTCCTCTCTCTGAGCCTCAGTTTCCTTCTCTGTAAAGCATAAGATGGGAAAGAGAGTTGAGAGAAGGGAGAGGTTGGTATCAGACTAATCTCTAATGTATCTCAGACTCTGATTCTCATTTCTTCCCTCCACCAGCAGGGGAATGGGTTCTCAATGTCAGTTTCAAAGAAAAGGGGTAGACACAGAGAGGAAAAGATTGTGGAACTTGTGGAGAATTCAGAGTCACACCATGAAGAGTTTCTTAAGCTCCTACAGTGAGTTCAGTGGGCTCAGTCCTGCACTCTGCCATGGGAAAGACTGGGAGGAGTCCCTGGGGCTGAGATTCAGGGTATAGGAATCACATGGGAGTCCCAAACTTACTTAAATAGGGAAGGAAAAAAAAAAAGAAGAAACTTAGTTGAGGTAGAGATCAAAGAAGAGTAATGAAATCTGCCATTCCTGTCTCACATGGTGGCTGTGTAAATCAGGTAAGAATCCAGGCCAGGCATGGTGGCTCATGCCTGTAATCCCAGCACTTTGGGGGACTGAAGCAGGTGGATTACTTGGGGTCAGGAGTTCAAGACCAGCCTGACCAACATGTAAAACCCCATCTCAACTAAAAGTACAAAAAAATTAGCCAGGTGTAGTGGCGCATGCCTGTAATGCCAGCTGCTTGGGAGGATGAGGTGGAAGGACAGCTTAAACCCAGAAGGTGGAGGTTGCAGCAAGCCAAGATCATGCTACTGCACTCCAGCCTGGGCAACAGAGCGAGGCTCTGTCTCAAAATAAAAAAGAATCCAGCTAATTCCTCACATGAGTATAAAACTGCTTTAGAGGACATCCACTCTTCTGATTCTCACAGCTACCTTAGCAGTAGGTAGAGCAAATATTATCATCATCTTAAAGATATAAGAAACCCAGAGGAAGTGGCTTGCTAAGGCCACAAAAGGGGGTTAATGGCAAATCTGTAACTAGGCCCTAGGTTTCTGACTTCCAGACTAGTGTTGGTTCTGCTGTACCAATGTGGAGTGTGCCCAAATGAACATGAAAAAGCCTCTCTCCTAAGAATCTCCAGGAGCACTGTGGAAAGCTGAGGAGGAGGGAACTCCCATGCATTTTTAGCTTTAGCCCATGGCCAAGGCCAAACTCACCATGATTACGTCAACATCCTACAACTTCCTGAAAGACCCAAAACCTAAGGCAAGACCCAAAACTTCACAGTCCTTGGCAGCGCCAAGTGTCACAAGAACACTTATATATTCATTTGCTCCTAGAGACATGTCTCCCTCCTCCCCATCCTCTTGACAGAAATAAGGAAAAGTATGTTGTTCCAAACATTTCATTTCTGAACAAAATTATAACTTATAGGTAAAAATCTCGCCCCCATCAGAATGTGAACTTCATAAGGACAAGGAACAAATATTTCTTATTGATTGCTATAGCCTAAGCACCTAGTACAGTCCCTGGTATATGTCTATAAATAACTATAAAAATTTAAAAACCTGCTACTAGAAGCTATTGGATTATCTATAGAGCATGGCTATCCATATAAATAAAATTTTATTTCTGTCAGTTTGTTCCTTATCATGTGAAAACAACTAGAAAGATTTTTAACAAATCTGGATGTCATATTAGGATTCTCTAACTTTTTTTTTTTTTTTAAGACAGGGTCTCACCCAGGCTGGTGTGCAGTGGCATAATCACTGCTCACTGCAGCCTCAACCTCCCAGGCTCAAGCAATCCTCCCCACTCAGCCTCCCGAATATCTGGGACCGCAGGTATACATGACCACACCCAGCTAATTTTTTTTTTTGAGATGGAGTCTTGCTCTGTCACCCAGGCTGGAGTGCAGTGGCAAGACCTCAGCTCACTGCAACCTCCGCCTCCCAGGTTTAAGCGATTCTTCTGCCTCAGCCTCCCGAGTAGCTGAGACTACAGGCACCCATCACCATGCCTGGCCAATTTTTGTAGAAATGGGGTTTCACCATATTGGCCAGGCTGGTCTCAAACTCCTGACCTTGTGATCCACCTGCCTCCGCCTCCCAAAGTGCTAGGATTACAGGCATGAGCCACCATGTCTGGCCCACACCTAGCTAATTTATTATTATTATTATTTTACACTGAGTCTCACTCTGTCGCCCAGCCTGAAATGCAGTGGCATGATCTTGGCTCACTTCAACCTCTGCCTCCCAGGTTCAAGTGATTCTCCTGACTCAGCCTCCTGAGTAGCTGGGATTACAGGCGTGAGCCACCACACCCAGCCTAATTTTTAAATTTTTTATAGAGATGGGATCTACCTGTGTTGCCCAGGCTGATCTCAAACTCCTGAGCTCAGTAATGCTTCTACCTCAGTCTCCCAAAATGCTGAGATTACAGGAGTGAGCCACTATGCTTGGCAGATTCTCTAACTTACTATATTCGGTAGTTTGGAGGACACCTCAAATAGCCATCTTTAAAAGCAGCTCTGAAACTAAAGTTCAACAAGAACCCTCTGTGACTGCTCCTTTGGACAGATTTTCATGTGTTAAAATATCATGGTCAAAAGAAAAAGCAAACACTGGTTTCAAAAATTAGTCTCTAGTCAAAAAATCACACTTAGAAATGCAAGTGTTCGGCCAGGCACGGTGGCTCATGCCTGTAATCCCAGCACTTTGGGAGGCTGAGGAGAGTGGATCACAAAGTCAGGAGATCAAGACCACCCTGGCCAACATGGTGAAACCCCATCTCTACCAAAATACAAAAAATTAGCCGGGCATGGTGGCGTGCACCTGCAGTCCCAGCTACTCGGGAGGCTGAGGCAGGGGAATCGTTTGAAGCCAGGAGGCAGAGGTTGCAGTGAGATAGAATAGTGCCACTGCACTCCAGCCTGGTGACAGAGCAAGACTCTGTCAAAAGTTGGAAGGAAAGAAGTAAGGAAGGGAGGGAGGGAGGGAGAAAGAGAGAGAGAAGAGGCTGGTCCGAAGGTAGTAAGTTATCTCAATTGATTATTCACAGTTACAGATAGAACTCCTTGTTCTACTCTTTCCCCTCTTCTCACTACTGCACTTGACTAGTCTTTAAAAAAAAAAGAAAAGAAAGAGAGAGAGAAGAAGGAAGGAAAGAAAGACAGAGAGAGAAAGGAAGAAAGAGAAGAAAGAAAGAAAAAGAGAAAGAAAAGAAAGAAAGAAGAAAGAGAAGAAAGGAAGGAAGGAAGGAAGGAAGGAAGGAAGGTGTTCATATGTTCTAGACATGTTTTCTATATGGGCAACCCCACGTGTAATGTATTCCAGAGTGAATAGTTTCTGGGTCATATTTATTTTATTTAAATAAAATAATGATGCTCCCAATAGTAAAACCTGGCTTTGAATAAGTAGACCAGATCTTACAACTCTAGATGAGGGCTGTTCTAAAAACTTTATATTCCAAAAGGAGGTAACAGATATGTCCAAGGCCCTCCTATATCTGAGATTTTACAGTATTCTCTTGTCTCTTCTCTAATTCAAAATTCCAAGCTGGCCAGGCACAGTGGCTCATGTCTATATTCCCAGCACTTTGGGAGACCAAGGAGGGAAGCTCACCTGAGGTCAGGAGTACGAGACCAGCCTGGCCAACACAGCAAAACCTCGTCTCTCCTAAAATACAAAAAATTAGCTGGGCACGGTGGTGTGTCCCTGTAGTCCCAGCTACTCAGGAGGCTGAGGCAGGAAAATCACTTGAACCTGGGAGGCAGAGGTTACAGTAAGCCAAGATCACGCCATTGTACTCCAGCCTGGGTGACGAGCAAAACTCTGTCTCAAAAAAATAAAAATAAATATAACATTAGCGGGGTGTGGTGGTGCACACCTGTGGTCCCAGTTACTCAGGAGGCTGAGGTGGGAGGATCACTTGAACCCTGGAGTTCGAGGCCACAATTGTGAGCCACAATTGTACCACTGCACTACTCCAGCCTGAGCAACAGAGCAAGACAGAGAGGAAGGAAGGAGGAAGGAAGGAAGGAGGGGAGGGAGGGAAGAGAGAGAGAGAAAGAGAAAGAAAGAGAGAAAAAGAGAAAGGGAGAAAGAGGGGAGGGAGGGAGAGAGAGAAAGAGAGAAAGAAAGAGAGAGAGAGAAAGAAAAGGAAGGAAAGAAAAATCTTAAGTATTATGAGAGATTATAAACTGAGTGGAGAGTGTGGCTGTCAATGAGGCTAATGTAATCTTAGATGTGTAAAGTCAAAGAATGGTAATAGTACCCTGTTCAAGGCAGACTATAGCTGGAATACTTAATGAGAGATATTGGCCAACTAAAGTATATCCAGTGGAGACCAACATGGTTGTTGAGGAAGCCACATCACATGAGGAACCTGAGAATGTGGACTCAGTATCACCTCATTTATAAAACAAGAATACCGGACTAGATCAGGGGTTTTCAAACTGAGCTTTCAAATTTGCAAATACCTAGGGGTTCCAGACACCCACCTCACAGGGAACACAGTGATAGGGTGGAGAGGCCCACAGAATGTGGCTCTAGGCCTCCCATCCATGCTCTAACCAGATCAGCTCTGCTACTACCTGTTTTTGGTATGGGGCTTTGGCATAATAATAAAAATAGCTACTACACTTTTTGCCAAGAACTAAGCCCTCTATATAGATTATTCCAATTATTCCCCACAACAATCTATGTCACAGAATTTGTTATTATTTCCATTTTACAGACATGAAAATTGAGGTTTAAAGAGGTGAGGTAACTTGCCCAACTAGTAAGTATTAAGGTAGAGATGTAGGTATTGAATCAGAATGATCCAGAATCAGAATGAAAACTTATGAAGATTGTTAGGGATGGGGATATTGGTACTACAATTCCTGATTTGTATGGGAACTGGAACAAATTACCTCTAAGGACTGAAATTGAGAGTCTTGAATTCTCAGAGGTTCAAGGTGTGATACTGGAGATCATTACCAGTGCCCAACCTCTCCCAAACCAAATCTAGGAAATGAGGGAAGGCCCATCCTCAACTCCAGGCCTTCTGAGTTGTTATAAATGTGAGGTTGCCATAAAGCAAGAACCCCTGCTCCCATCTGACTACCTAGTATCTTCAAAAGAGAGGAGGCCAGTTCCTCCCCTCCCCTAACTTCTCCCAGAAATGTAGGGAACTTATCAGGGCAGTTCCCTACATTTGTGACAGAAATTCTGAAGGTCAGTGCCAGAAGTAACTTAAGCAAGTGTCCTGTACATCCCTAACAGTTTATAAGTGAGAAAAAGAAGACTTAGAAAAGGGCATTAACCAAAGCCGTTCTCTTCAGTAAATGTTTACTGAAAACACCAGTGTAAGAAATTATCCCAGACGCAAACTCAGGTAGCTGATATGGAGCTCAGGATGCTGAAACAGGCCTCAAGACAGTCTTCAGAGCAACATATCCATTACTCATATGCCACCTACTTCCAAAAAAGTGACTTGGAAAGCACAGCCTACTTGTCTCATTTTCACGACTTTAGGAAGGGGTTCTGTAAAGTGTCAAGGGTCATGAAACTCAAGGAGAAATGAGAGAAACAGATTAGAAATCCACCTTAAACATGAACTCCTCCAGCTCTCCTCCACAATCTACTCACCTGATTTAAGCTGAGAAAGACTGTTCCCAACAAGTTTCTCCCATTAGCTTTGAGTATTTATGCTACCAGCCACAAACAACCCTCAGGCAAGGGGAGCAGACTCCTTCTTCAGCCTCTTCATTCCAAACCTTCTAAAATTCTCGCTTTATGGTGTTAACATCATTATAGAAAAAACATAAATAAATAAACAAAATCCTCTCTCTTTCTTACCATCTCAACAGAAATTCAACCGATCTACTGAGTCACCACAGAGTCACTACAGTTTGCAACAGAACTTCTAAAAACTGCTTCCTCTCTTCAGAAACAGTCACAGAATTCTGGAAGATGAGAGATGAAAGAGACCTTTCAGAGTGTCTGTAGTTCATCTCCCACCATGCCTACAAAGGGAAGGCCCAGAGAGAGGAAGAGAAGGGTCTAAAGTCATCTTTCTCAAATGAGTGTTTTTCTTTACTAAGTATATCTTAAAAAACAGATACACTGTTGTGAAACTAGCGAGGATATAGATATAATGTGTGTATTTGACAAGGTGGGGATGGCTGAGAAAGTGAGACAAGCCCATGTTTTGACAAGGAGATTTGTCAGGATGATATGGAAAATGAGAGCCCTAGAGTATATTGTCCTGTCATTCATGTTCAGGGCCTCTAAATTATCTAGGTCCATATTCTGGAGTTCACTTCAGTGATACGGGGAGATAGGGACTTTTTTTTGGCCCTCAAATATACACACTCACACATACACCTATAAGGATCTGGGGAGCTCCAGAATGTCATACTATAGAATTCATATTCAGGAGCATACAAGGATCCTGAGAGCAGAGCTTCTGTCCTAGGGTCACTCCTAAAGTTGCCTTATTCTCGAAAGCTCCAGTTCCTGAAGAATGACTGAAATATAGTGAGAGGCATAAAGAAACAGTAGCGATTTCAGCTGAGGGGAAGGATTTAGGTGGCTCAGAGATAACGACAGCCTTAAGGCAACCCAAAGCAAAGCAAACAATGGAAAGAATAAACTATACCAAATGTGTTGGACTTTGGTACTAGGGACTTCTAGAGAAAGTAGAGATTGAGCAGCTAGTATAAATGACTAGAATATCAGCCATCAACCACTCTTTCCACCCTCTCCTCATAAACCTTTTACTTAATCCCCCAAATCTCTGATAGCCCTCCAGTGTTCCTTCAACTAGCTAACTCCCTTCCACTCCTTCAGCTACCTCTAACACCCTCACTGACTATCTCTCCCTGAATGACTAACCCAATACCTTTTTACTGATCATTTTCTCGTACATATACATATGCATCTCTGCTAATATATTTATCTGCCACACCAGGAGGAAAACAGTATGAGAGGGTTGGAACCAAAGTCTTTATTTTGCAGGGCAAATTTAGCTCTTGGATCAGATGAAAATGTGCGTTCAAAAGAGCAGTGTTTATATAGACTAAGAGAATCCTTGACTCTTCCCTCTCACTTTCTCCCTAGCTCCCCACCATGTACACACCTAGTTACCTGTACTGGTTTCTTTCCATAATGAAAAATAGCTAATACACTTTTTTTGCCGAGCACCAAGCCTTTTACACAGATTAAATTACTATAAAATTACTAAATTACTCTAGAATTTCATTGTTCCATTCCATTCCCATCAGCAGCTTCCCAGTTCAGGACTGAATAACAAACTCAGGCTTCACATTCCCATTTCCATATGTATCCAAATTAATCCTCTTAACCTCTGCTGTAACTTCTACATTCCCCTGCATACAACCTTTCACAGATCTCCAAAAATAGTCAAGATCTCCCATACCTGGACCTCATCCACTGTTGAAGACAACCTGATTCCTCTTTCACTCCCCATATCCAATCCAAGTCAGCAAATTCCATGGGTTCTTCATTCAAAGTAGATCCAGAATTTGACCACATCTAACCATCTTCATGACTACTACTATGGTCTAAATCACCATAATCTGCCACCTGGATTTTTATAATAGCCTCCTAATTGGTCTCCCTGCTTCTACTTTTCCCCTTCTACTGTCTATTTTTAATATAAAAGATAGAGCCTAAATAGAAGCCAAATCATTGTCACATCTATGCTTAAGACTGTCTAGCGGTTCCCCATTTCACTTTGAATAAAAGGCCAAAGTCTACACTGGCTTTTAAGATGTGACATGATCTAATATCCTGCTGATGTCAATACTACTCTCTTTCCTAGCTTACACTGTTTTAGCTACACTAACTTCCTAGCTAGTCTTCAAACACACCAGGAAGCAGCACATTTGTTTTTCCATCTACCTGGAACATTTCTCCTTCCTACCCCAACTATCTGTGTGGCACACTCCATAATTTCCTTCAGATCTCTGCTCAAGTGTCATCTTTATTAAAAGGTTCTTTCCTTATCAGCTCCCACTCTGCACTGTCACTTTCCTTTCCTCTCTCTCTGCTCTATATTTTTCTATAGTACTCATCACTACCTGTCATATACTTAATGGTTTCTGTGTTTATTGTCTATCTCCTTAAGCTGGACTATAACCTCCATGAGGGCAAGAACTTTGTTTAGAATAGTACCTGGCACATAATAAGTTCTTAGTAACTATTTATTGAATGAATAAATTGTTCCCTGCATAAATCTTTTATTCTAAACATGCCTGGTCTTTTCAGTGTCCCAATATAAATAACTGTGGTGGCTAATATTTAAGTGCATTCAATGTGTCAGAAATTTGACACATGATTTAATCCTACAAAACTGACAACTTCATGAGATAACATATTTTTATTCACATTTTGCAGGTGAGAAGACTGAGCCTCAAAGAGGTTAAGTAACTTGCCCAAGATCAATAGCTAATTAGTGGCAAAAATAGGACTCAAACTGGGTTAGTCTGACACCAAAACACAGTCAGGCACCAGGCTGGAGTGCAGTGGCGCGATCTCGCTCACTGCAACCTCCACCTCCTGGGTTCAAGCAATTCTCCTGCCTCAGCCTCCCAAGTAGCTGGGACTACAGGCGCACACCACCATGTCCAGCTAATTTTTGTATTTTTCAGTAGAGATGGGGTTTCACCATGCTGGCCAGGAAGGTTTCGATCTCTTGATCTCATGATCCGCCCGCCTTGGTCTCCCAAAGTGCTGGGATTACAGGCGTGAGCCACCATGCCCGGCCTGGCCCGTGATTCTTCTCAGGTTTTTTTTTTTTAAAAAAATTTATTACCTGCTAGTGATGATGTATAAAATGATTTCCATTTATACTAATGGTATAGTTTCCTTTTTATAAAAGGTTTATAAAGTTTATATAAAAAGTCAACTTAAAAATACCAAGTTAGTTCAGTCAGTTCAAAAAATCCTGAACAATTAACCTTGGAAAATCACTGCAATAAAGCCACAGCAAGTTAATGGTTATAATTAAAGACTTAGCTTTTTAAAATAAAACAAACCTTCACCTGTATCTACCTTTTTAATTTTTTTTCATTTTTCTCCCTAACTTTACAGTTAACTGACAGTGAGACAAAGTCAAATGTATGTACATCAGTCTTGTTTCACTAAGAGCTATGTGAATTCTATCAGTGCATTATGAGGAACAATGGCTAAGAGGATATTCTATGTTTCCTTCACAGGTTACTACTCTGTTGTGTATCCAGGCTGGCGCATATATCCACATAACAGATACACTTCTCTCTTTCTCATTGTTAATTCAGTAATTCTGTTACTGTCTAATTACCATTTTGGTACAGCACAGTACCCTAATTTAGTTCTTTTGGATGAATATGATATAGGGAAAAACAAAAAACAACCTTATTTACATATGGCTTTTCTTTAACCAATAACATACTCTGTTGCTTAGGCTGGAGTGCAGTGGCATGATCTTGGCTCACTACAACCTCCACCTCCTGGGTTCAAGCAATTCTCCTGTCTCAGCCTCTCAAGTAGCTGGGATTACAGGTGTGCCCACCACACCTGGCTAATTTTTGTATTTTTAGTAGAGATAGGGTTTTGCCTTGTTGGCCAGTCTGGTCTTGAACTCCTAACCTCAGGTGATCTGCCTTCCTCGGCCTCCCAAAGTGCTGGGATTACAGGCATGAGCCACTGAACCTGGCCCAGGCTGTTTTTATATAGATTTATCTGTTTTGTTTTGCTTTGGAGACAGAGTTTCACTCTTGTTGCCCAGGCTGGAGTGCAATGGTGTGATCTCGGCTCACTGCAACCTCCGCCTCCTGGGTTCAAGCCATTCTCCTGCCTTAGCCTCCAAAGTAGCTGCAATTACCAGTACCCGCAACCACACCCAGCTAATTTTCGTATTTTTAGTAGAGACAGGGTTTCATCATGTTGGCCAGGCTGTTCTCGAACTCTTGACCTCAAGTGATTCACCTGTCTTGGCTTCCCAAAATGCTGGGATTAGCTGTGAGCCACCATGCCCAGCCAATCTATTTGGTCTTTCCAAATAGAATGTAAATTCCATGAGACTAGGGTCTGGGACATTTAAACCTAATAACACATTTTATCTGATACTTTAAAGTTAATTTAAATCAATTTGGCTAATGTGACTAATTTCTCTTTTTATCCGTCACAGCCAAGTACTGGACTACTAGAATAAGGAGGTAGTACCATGAGTGAAAAAAAAAGGTTGACTAGCAGTGATAATATCTGGAAATCAGTCTCGGTTCTATCTTCAAACAGGTGTACAACGCTTAGGCAAATCACTTAGCTTCTTTGTCTTTTAATCTACCAATCTTTGAAGAGAGTTGGCCTTGATGGACTCTAATGGTCACTTCAAGTTCTTAAAATACTACTATTCCATTAATATTTGCAATGTGTCAAGCCAAAAGTTAAAGGCCACATTATTCCTTAATATGGTTCTATTTTGGATAATGGGAGTACTTTCCTAAGAGCACCATTTCCTTTGTGAATAATTTCAATGTCTATACAATGCATGTTCCAAAACAAGAAACGAGCTACAAATGTGGCTTGTGAATGCCACCACAGCTATCTAAATGACATAAACTTAAGAAGAAAGCCATAATGTGGTTCTGTAAGAAGTATGTCAATTGGAGCAAATCATGGAAAAGATGTCATTTTTAAAAGCATTAATAGGAATTAGAGCAGAAAGAAGGTGAGCTCCAAGAGGGAGAACTTTGGGAGGAAAAGGAGAACTTCATATGATAGTGAGTTTGGAAAATATTAAATATATGGTAAAGGGTTAAATAGCACAAAAAAAAAGATACGCAATTATTATTTTTTCATTATTATTGTTTTTTGAGACAAGAGTGTCGCTCTGTCACCCAAGCTGGAGTGCAGAGGCACGATCTCCACTCACTGCAACCTCCACCTCACAGGTTCAAGCAATTCTCCTGCCTCAGCCTCCCAAGAAGTTGGGACTACAGGTGGGCACCACCACACCCAGCTAATTTTTTTTTTCTCTCTCTCTTTTTTAAAAAGTGTAAGAAATGGCATTAATTTTTTTTTATATTTTTAGTAGAGTCGGGGTTTTACCATGTTGTCCGGGCTGGTCTTGAACACCTGACCTCAGGTGATCTGCCCACCTTGACCTCCCAAAGTGTTGTGATTACAGAAATGAGCCACCACGCCCGGCCTGGTAAGCAATTATTAACTTCAGAGTAAATAAAAATCTGAATGTAAAAGGAAATATAACCATAGTATGCTATTCTTATGTAATTGATTTTAAATTAACTAGAAAATAGCTATAATTATATTGAGAAGAAGAGAGCAGGAAGTTAGAGAGGTATATGAGAACCAAGTTCTCATCTATTATAGTAAGAAATCAATACTTTCTTTAAAAATGATTAAGAACAGCAATATAAGCATATCATTTAAAAATATAGAGATAACAAAGGGAAGTAACCATATCTGGCATATTTGCACTTTACTTTCTTATAATAAAATGTGATTTATTCGTATTTTGCTTTTGCTTTACTATAAACATAAAATAATTAAATAATAATTGCTTAATGGTACTTGTCTCCTACCTTTTTACCCCTCTATTCATAATGCCTAACGTAGCCCTGAGTATCCAATATCTTTAACAATTCTTGTTGAGGGAGTGACCAATTTAAAAAATGGAGTGAGGATGCCTTGTTATTGAGTTACAGAATTTTGCACTGGAAGTAAATTTAGAGATTATTTAATCCAGTGCTTCCCCAGTGGCTGTTCCATGGGATATTGCTTCTTGTGGTATCAATAGCATGCTGGCAAAAAGTGTTTGGGGCTTAAATAAATTCGGGAAATCCTATGTTAAACAAAATTAATCAGGTATCTCTAATGTAGGACTTCTTGGAGACTTTACTATGCTAATATACATTGGGAATCTCACACAAAGGCAATTTATTATGTAGTGTTTCTCAGACTCAATCATTTTATGAATTAAGAAGCTCCCTACTATAATATCTCCAGTAATCAGTGGTGCCCGAAGCATTCTTTGGAAAACGCTGATCCAGTCTACTCCTCTCCTTTTACAGATGGGGAAAGAGAGGCTCTCCAGAGCCTGTTAAGGTAAGGGTAGTAGGGAAACTGGTGTCGCTACAAAGAAAGGGCCTCAGGATTCTGGAAAACTCTCCAGTGATTAAAAACTCTTGCCTGTGTATTCTGTTTTTCATTAGGCACCTGAGTTCTTTCAAACCAGGGAACAAATTCAGATACAGGCATTTCCTTTTAAAATACTTTTTTCTCTTTTCTTTTTTATTGCTTTCTATTTTATTTTTATTATTAATACTTTTTGAGACAGGATCTTGCTCTGTTGCCCACACTGGAGTGCAGTCGTGTGATCTCTGCTCACTGCAACCTCCACCTCCTGGGCTCAAGCAATCTCTCACCTCGGCCTTCTGAGTAGCTAAGACTACAGCTGTGCACCACCATGCACAGCTAATTTTTGTCTTTTATGTAGAGACAGAGTTTCACCATATTGCCCAGGCTGGTCTTGAACTTCTGAGCTCAAGCAATCCACCTGCCTTGGCCTCCCAAAGTGCTGGGATTACAGGTGCGAGTCGCCATGCCCAGCCTATTTCTTTCTTTTTTGTAAAATAGAGATGAGGTCTTACTATGTTGTTCAGGCTGGTCTCAAACTCTTGAGCTCAAGCAATCCTCTTGCCTCAGCCTCCCAAAGTGCTGGGATTACAGGCATGAGCCACATGCCCAGCCTCCTTCAAAGATCTTTATAGAGCCTAGGAAATGAGCCCAAGTGTTGGCTGGAGCCCAAGCATGAAGCTCTAGAGCAAAAGCCAAAGAGAGTCTCAACAGACACAACAGACAGTGAATTTCTGTGGCAAAGTGGCCCCCAACTGAGCAATGGTAATATAATAATAGAGCATGCACACTTGTACAGTGTTTTCCAATAAATAAATAAGTGCTTTTACAACATCATCTCATTTGATTCTTACAACAACCTAGTGAGAAAAACAAGGATAGAATTATTAACCCCATTTTATGGAAGTAGAAACTCTTAGTTAAATGCCTTTTCTGTGGTTATACAGCATATTAATGACAGAGCTGGAATGAGAACCTAAATTTTCCTGTCTCCTCAAGGCTCTTCCCAATATATCACACAAACTAGGCAAAGATATTGAGTGAGTTCCAATTTAACTCTCCCATGAAGCATCCAAGCTGCTCCTATTGGCTAGCTCAAAAAATTGATCAGGCCAGACATAGTGGCTCATGCTAATTCCAGCACTTTGGGATGCCAAAGCAGGTGGATCACTTGAGTTCAGGAGTTCAAGAACAGCATGGGCAACATGATGAAACCCCATCATTACTAAAAATACTAAATACAAAATACAAAACAAATAATTAGCCAGATGTGGTGGTGTGTGCCTATAGTCCCAGCTACTCAGGAGGCTGAGATGGGAGGATGGCTTCAGCAGGGGAGGCAGAGGCAGAGGTTGCAGTGAGCCAGGATTGTGCCACTGCACTCCAGCCTGGGCAACAGAGCAAGATCCTATCTCCAAAATAAAACAAAACAAAACAAAAAGTAGACAGTTCTGAGTGCTCATAGGCAGAACCAACACCCTAATTACTGGAACTCAAAGTCCTATTTAGGTTCAGTATAGTAGTATCTCCTAGACAGCTAACTTCCTGGGAGAAGCAGTCTTAGAAATTTCCTGCTAGGGAAGCTGCATAGTCTAGTGGTACAAGTAAGGAGTCAGACAGACTTGAGTTTGAATCCTGGCTTTACCACTTATATGACCTTATTCACTATACAACCCTTCAATGCTTCATTTGTTCACCTGTAAAATGAAACTAAGAATTACTATTTTACAAAGCTGTTTAGAAGCCAAGGTAAGGAATTAGAGGAATAATAGAGTGTCATGGTTGAATGTAATCTCTGTAATTATACTGCCTAGGTTTGAATCTCAGCCTTGCTTCTAGCTAGTTGTTTCACTTCAGATATGTCACTTGACTTCTCATAATTTCAGTTTTCACCTATGTAAAGTGAGGAAAACAAACAGTGTTTTTATAATTATTATAAGCATCAAAGGAGATAATATTTGTTAAGCACTTAAGCATAGTTTCTGGCATATGGCTCAGTAAAAGATAATGATAATGATAGTGGTAGTAGCGATGGTGAAAAATCCAATACTATTTGTCTTCCAAAGCAAGAATTAGGAAGGAAGCTACTCAGTCCTGTTCTCTTCCATTTGCCAATTTCCCTTCTCCCTCTTCAACTGGAAAGCTAAGAACACTAGACTAGAAGTCAGGACACTTGGCTTTGAATGTCAACTCTGTCACATACTAGTTACGTGATCTGAAGGAAGTCATGTAACTTCCTTGAGGTATTTTTCCTCACCTGAGACATTAAGTTGATGACACTATGCTTACTCTACTGGGTTGCTATAAGTATCAAGTGAGTGTTTTTATCTGCCATCAAGTATAAGAAGGGTATTTTTACCAGTAAAAAGCAACTTTATCTCCAAGCTTTTTCTCATGGACATTTCGATCCAGTACATTGTAGCAGATGTTGGTAATTGCTCCTTTCATCCACTCAGTGAAGATTTTCCCTTTAGTCACATCAAAATTGTACCGAAGGAATGGGCCAGGGCACGGAGTCTTCCAGTAAAATTCCTTGGCAATGTCACCCCAGAATTCTGCAATAGAAAGGGAAGCCCAGATATCATTAATCTTCTCAGACATATTTAGCCTCAGAAGGCTTACCAGTTTATACCCAGGACCAAGTTACAACTTCTCTGCCCTAGGACCCATCACTTGGGTCCCTTCTTTACCTGTCTAATCTTAGCACCTACCACTCTTCTAACCCATCTTCTATTCCCCTGGGCTGAATCTCAACTCAAACTCTTCCCTCTGTCCTCAAGATTGCCTACTCATTTTTTAACATCTACTAAAATCAGAACCACCTAGCACTGGCACAATGTCTAGCACACAATAGGCAATCAGTAATTTTTTGTTGCTGTTGCCCAGGCTTGTCTTGAACTCCTGGACTCAGCTATCCTCCTGCCTCAGCCTCCCAAGTAGCTGGGATTATAGGTACACAATCACTGAACTCTGCTGAAATCAGTACAGTTTTTTTCACCATCTACCTAACTAGATAAAAGTGACTTTTAAAACAAAGTAATTAGTGAAAGGAAGAAATTATTTACCCACCATGACCATCTCTTTCTTCTCTTAATTTGTGAACCTTCTATGACCGTCTCTTTCTTCTCTTAATTTGTGCATTCTTTCTCAGCAATTATATATTGAGCATCTCCTTCTCCAGCTTCTACTTGTATAAATGTTATTCACTATGTGCCAAATGTTTCTTTAAGTTTTTTATATGTATTATCTAATTTAGTCCTTACAACAACTCTAAGAGGAAGGCTTTTCTCATTTTATAAACTTGAAAATCAAGGATCAGAGAGATTAAATAACTTGTCTAAGGTTACACAATTACTAAGTCAAGATTTGAACTTCCCTGAGACATTTTTGCTAAAATCTAAAAGATGAATAGAAGTTTTTCTCCATTCCCATATGAAGAAAAGAGACTACTCTGAGATGGAAGAGAACCAAGAGTATATGTTAGGAGGAACTCCTTGAGGCTGAAACACTGAGAATAAGGGAAATAATACCAGGAATTGATGCATAAGCTGGGCAAATCATGCAATTCTGTGTATAATAAGGAATTTGGTATACATCCCAAGAGCAATGAAAATCCACTGAATGGCTTTAAGCACCAGAGTGACATGATCAAATTTATATTCTTAAAATATCTGCCTGGCTATTCTACAGAAAATGTACTCAACAGGTAAACCATATGAATGCAGAGATTTTAGGATATTCTGAGTACTGAATCAAGAGTTGGAGGAGGCTGGGCGCGGTGGCTCATGCCTGTAATCCTAGCACTTTGGGAGGCTGAGGCAGGCAGATCACCTGAGATCAGGAATTCGAGACCAGCCTGGCCAACATGGTGAAACCCTGTCTCTACTAAAAATTAAAAAAAAAAAAAAAAATTAGCAGGACGTGGTGGCAGGTGCCTGTAATCCCAGCTACTCAGGAGGCTGAGTCAGGAGAATCACTTGAACTCAGGAGGCAGAGGTTGCAGTGAGCTGAGATTGTACCACTAAACTTCAGCCTACGCGACAGAACGAGACTCTTTCTCAAAAAAAGAGAGAAGCAATTAGAACCATAACAATGAAAGTAACCCTACAGATTATCATCCCCTCATTTCATAAGAAATTAAATTCACAGAAGCTAAATCATTTGTTTTAGGTTATACAATTTAGAGTTTATACAATCTAGTTGGAGAGAGAAGATTAACACATCAAATATTTTAATGTACAAGACAGAATATAATTGAAAAATAAATCACATAGTGTACAACCTTGTGATGTACTAAAGAAATCCAAATAAAATCAACCTCAAGATGCCATTTCATACCTGTAAAACTAGCAAAACTTAAAAAAAATTATTAAGCCCAATGTCTGAGTGGCCCTGGGAAAACAGACACTCTTACACAATAATGGCATTGTAAGAATTGGCACAATCTTATTAGATAGCAAGGCAATGCATAATAAGAGCCATAAAATTTTTTTTTTTTTTTTTTTTTTTTTTTTTTTTTTTTTTTTTTTTTTTTTTTTTTTTTTTTTTAATTTTAAAAAAAAAATTGTTGGGGGGGTAAGATTTATATTAAAATAAAAAAAAACAAACCCGGAT
>CAUYQU010090730.1:0-11622 GCA_963574635.1 Cheracebus regulus
GGCTCCTCTGCCGGGAATCTCCCGGTCTGTGGGCTACAAAAATTCGTCGGAAAGTGCGGCGTCCACTCGTTCTCTGCGCTTTCACTGGGAGCTACATTCCTGAGCTGTTGCTAATCGGCCATCTTGGATCTCTCCCCCAAAACGTTTTAATAAAAAACTAGCTTGGATGTCAGAGAAACTAAGAAATGGAGTGTCTGCCACCCAAAGAAAACGAAACAGAAAGACATTTAATCTTCTGTAGAAGTTGATATCCAAAATTTACCAAGGACAGAGTTAGTCCATAGTAAATAATCTCCCAGTATTTCTCCTCACTATGTGAAGCTTCAAATTTCTTCTATCAAGTACTATAAAACATTCACATATAGTATATATGAAAACTGATATGCAATAAAAATTGATACATAAAAAATTAAAATGTGTCTTAGAAAACACTATTTCATTAAAAAACTAGTATAGCTATCCATATAAAAGCAAAAAAGCCACAACAGAAACAAAAGAATATTTTAATCACTTATGGGAATGTATAACTTCATATTTTATAATCTGAAAAATTAGAGGTTGCAAAATATGCAAATAAAGCATGTTAGAATGACTATACCTGATTTGTTGCATGTTTATATACTATGAATGATAGGGGTATTATATTTTCAACATAGGCCTGCAAAAGCATGAACAATTAAATCTACCATTATAAAATCAAATCAACATTATCAGGTTAAGTGAGACTCTACTTTGCATACAAGCTTTATTATTTCATGTTAGTTAACCTAAACCCACCTGACTGGAGATGTCCGTTGCGGCATGCCAAGTTAGTATTGTCATTATAGACGTCCGTTTGTGACTTGGAAAATGGCAAAACTGGTTGCATCTTCTCTATGCAACAGAGGGGGTAAAAAACAAAGAAAAAATAAGCAAAAAGAAAAAAAGATAATGAACAAAACGTGTATGTGAAATGAAAAATTACTGAAGGTGTTATCAGATTGTTACATGATAAAAGGTTTTTGCATTTATATAAAATTATCTTTTAAAATACAATTAGTAAAAACTCAGTCATGAAAATAGCAGAAATTAACAAATGAATGGCTATGTTCTAAATATGCCTTATTCAGTTAGGTAACCTGAGGCAGTTAGATATCACGATCATCAACAGAAAATATTTACTGAATATCTAGTATGTCGAAATCACTGTTGGGAGAGTACCATGGAGATTACTGTTAGTCTTGGTTTTGCTCTGTCTGTCACCAAAGCTGGAGTACAGTGGTGCCATCATGGCTCACTGTGGCCTCAACCCCTTAGGCTCAAGTTATCCTCCTGCCTCAGCCTCCTGAGTAGTTGACACTACATACACATACCACTATGCCCAGCGAATTTATTTTTAGAGACAGGGTCTCAATATGTTGCACAGGCTAGGCTCAAACTCCTGGCCTTAAGCAGTCCTCCTGCCTTAGCCTCCCAAAGTGCAGGGATTACAGGCATGAGCCACAGTTCCTGGCCCCATAAAGATTAAAAAATGAATCACAGTTTCTACCATTTAGATATTTATTAAATATAGGCAACTTTTAATAAAACTGTATATATATATTTTTAAACTGCATAGTGCCAGGCATGGTGGCTCACACTTGTAATCCCAGCACTTTGGAAGGCTGAGGCGGGCGGATCACCTGAGGTCAGGAGACCAGCCTGGCCAACAAGGTGAAACCCTGTCTCTACTAAAAATAAAAAAATTAGCTGGGTGTGGTGGCAGGTGCCTGTAATCCCAGCGACTCCTAGGCTGAGGCAGGAGAATCGCCTGAACCCGGGAGCCAGAGGTTCAGTGAGCTGAGATCGTGCCACTGCACTCCAGGCTGGGCGACAAGAGCAAAACTCCATCTCAAAAAAAAAAAAAAAAAAAGACTGCATAATACAAAAGAAAAATAATTGAAAAAGCTTTACAGAGCCAGTGGGCTATGAACTGGCTAGAATTTGTAAAGATAAAAAGAAAGGACATTTCAGGAAAGGAGAACAGCATTTAAAATAGCACAGAATGAAACTGTAAGGAATGTCTAGGAAATATTTGGCCACATTAACATATGTTAGGCAAAACACAGAGGCAATAAAGCAGAGTCAAATAAGCATGCTTCAGTAACTGTATGCACATACACTACTCTACTATTTGTTTAAACACACATGTGCACAGTTGCATACAAAAAGATTACCTCTAAAAGGAACCCAGAGAAACTGATAACAACAGCTGCCTCTAGGGAGGAGAAATGGGTATCTGGGACATAGAATGGGATGGATGCTTTTCATACTCAAACTTTTTAAAATTTTGTGACATATGTCCATATTACCTATTTTTTATATTAATTAAAAGGGATTATTTCAACTCTACTCCCACTTCAAATAACAACAAAAAACCCTCCCAAGATCTGAGTCTCGTGAGTCTAGCAACTGAAGCCCCAGAAGGTAGTAGCAGTTTGATCCCTCTTACTCTACACCACTGCTGCACTCTCTTCCCCATGTGGAGTATTTTGCTGAACCATAACTGATTCTATTCTTCTGTACTAGCAAGTCAATGAATACACGAAAAATGCAGCACATGTGTATTAACTCTCTTAAACTTTCACTTCTAAAGTTCGACAAGCAGGTACCGTGCTTGGTTTATGGTGCAACCACATATGCCTTTGGGACAGGTCAAATAGCAGCTACCCTTTTTTCACAAAACACAAAGTACTGCAAAGCTTTTGTATCCTAGAACTGGCTGATACAATATACCTTGGAGGGTTTTTTTTTTTTGGCGGAGGGAACTAACAGGTAGGTCACCTGATTTTTCTCAATGATAAACTCTTTAAACCATGCTGAAACAGAAATGATTTGTCTTAGTAAAAGCATGAATCAGAAAAAACACTGATTTGTAAATGTATACATACATACATAAATGGTATCAATTAATACTCTCTTCAATGAAATGTCAAAAAGTTCACAGAAACATTCATTATGTAATAAAAAGGAACAAATTATATTCTTAGTTTTTATAGCTAGGAATAAAAAACTAGGATTTGTTTTCACATGCATATAGTTTAGATTTATATGTGTAGAAACAGACACATATAGTATAACAGTACACTGCTTCTGTGAACCTGCTCCAACTCACTTTTCTTTTCTTTTTTTTTTTTTTTGGAGACGAAGTCTTGCTCTGTCGCCCAGGCTGGAGTGCAGCAGCACGATCTTGGCTCATTGCAACCTCCACCTCCCAGGTTCAAACGATTCTCCTGCCTCAGGTCCCCCACTCCCCCCAGTAGCTGGGATTACAGGCACACGCCCCCTCGCCCAGCTAATTTTTGTATTTTAATATGAGGTTTTGCCATGTTGGCCTGACTGATCTCAAACTCCTGAATGCAGGTGATCTGCCCGCCTTGGCCTCCCAAAGTACTGGGATTACAGGTGTGGGCCACTGCGCCCAGCCCCAATTTGTTTTTGCTAAAAGACTAGTGCTTCTTCTTTTTAGAATGACTAGGGTTGTATAGATTGATCAATGATTTAAATTAAAGCAGCAACCTTGCTTCTTTACTACCTGACATCCAACCCCCACACAGTCATCTGAGTGATCTATTGGAGGTGAAAATCTTACCACATAACTCCTCTACTTAAAACCCTTTAGTGGCTTCCCATTGCCCACAGATAAGAATTCAAGTTTCTTCATATGACAAACCAGGCCATGCATAATCTGCCTATGTCTTTTTTTTTTTGAGACAGAGTCTTGTTTTGTCACCTAGGCTAGAGAGCAGTGGCGCAATCTCAGCTCACTGCAACCTCTGTTTACCAGGTTCAAGCAATTCTCCTGCCTCAGCCTCTGGAATAACTGGGACTACAGGCACCCGCCACCACACCTAATTTTTGTATTTTTAGTAGAGACAGGGTTTTACCATCTTTGCCAGGCTGGTCTTGAACTCCTGACCTTGTGATCCACCTGCCTCAGCCTCCCAAAGTGCTGGGATTACAGGCATGAGTCACCACACCCAGCAGGATCTGCCGATATCTCTTATGCCTCGGCAATCCCAACTTCATGTCTCTACCTGCACCCTCCCCGACTCACCATACTTTTCTTGCCTTTGAGTCTATGTTCATGCCATCACATAAAAGATATCTTTTCTCACATTCTTTTTATTTGAGACAGGGTCTTACTCTGTCACCCAGACTACAGCGCAGTGGTGCACTCATGGTTCACTGCAGCCTCGATCTCCTGAGCACAAGCGGTCTTCCTGCCTCAGCCTCCTAAGTAAGTAGCTGGGACTACAGGTGCGCATCACCACTACTGGCTAATTTTTTTTTTTTAAGAGATGGGCTCTCACTATGTTGTCCAGGCTGGTTTCAAACTCCTGGTCTCAAGCAATACACCTGACTCAACCTCCCAAAGTGCTAGGATTACAGGTATGAGACACTGAGCCCAGCCCTCACATTCTTTCATAACTTTTATTTATTTATGTTTTTAAGTGTATACTTTTAGGTTTCACTTCTAGGAAGCTTTTTTTTCTTTCTTTAACCAGCTTTGTCACAGGAGGAAGCTTTCTTAGCACCTATTTTCTCACCCTTACAAAATACTTGTAATCTCCATCCTGCAGTGACGACTATTTATGCGTGTTTATCCCATTGTATTATGAGATCCTTAAACAGAGGACCATTTTTCCAATCTATCAGTAAGTCCAGTTGTTCAACCTTCAAGTATAATCATAATCCAACCATTTGTTACCATTTGTCCTGATACTACCCTGGCCCAAAGCCTCTACCACTTTTCTCCTAGATTACTGCAACAGTATCGCAATTACTCTCCCTGGTGATCCTTCTAAAATTTAAGTCAGAGTATTTCATTCCTTTCCTAAAAATCTTTTTTTTTTTTTGAGACAGAGCCTTGCTCTGTTGCCCAGGCTGGAGGGCAGTGGCATGATATTGGCTCACTACAACCTCCACCTCCTGGGTTCAAGTGATTCTCCTGCCTCAGCCTCCAGAGTAACTGGGATTGCAAGCACGCGCACCACGCCCAGCTAATTTTTATATTTTTAGTAGAGACCGGGTTTCACCATGTTGGCCAGGCTGGTCTCGAATTCCTGACCTCAGGTGGTCCACACACTTCGGCCTCCCAAAGAGCTGAGATTACAGGCATGAGCCACCACAACACTTTCTTAAAAATCTTTATAACTGCTCCCCATTTCACAGGTGGTAACCTATTTCACAGGTGGTAAAATCTCAAGTTCTCATGGTAGCCTTTATAGCCCTGTGTATTGCAACAATCCCTCTCCCCCTGAGTTATCTGACTTCATCTCTACTGTAATCTCCTTGCTGGGACACAATGGCTTCTTTGCTGCTTCACAAACATACCAGGTATATTCTCTTAAGGCTTTGTATTAGCTCTTACTTCTCTGTGGACCATATTGTTCCAGATACCATCATGGTTAACTCATGGCAACTTCTCAAAGAGGGGACCATCCTGTTCAAAACCAAAAACCCAAACCAGGACAGACTGCAGGTGGCTCATGCCTGTAATCCCAACACTTTGGGAGGACAGGGCAGATGGAAAACTTGAGCTCAGGAGTTTGAGAACAGCCTGGGAAATATGGCAAAACCCTGTCTCTACAAAAAAATACAAAAATCAGCTGAGTACGGTGGCATTCCTGTGGTCCCAGCTACTTGGGAGGGTAAGGTGGGAGAATCACTTTAACCTAAGAAGAGGAGTTGCAGTGAGCTGAGACTGTACTGCACTCCAGCCTGGGTGAGAGTGAGACCCCATCTCAAAAAGAAAAAATCAAACAAAAAAAAACAGGCCCAAGCAAGGTATGACGGCGCACGCCTATAATCCCAACATTTTGGGAAGCCAAGGTGGGTGGATCACCTGAGGTCAGGAGTTCAAGACCAGTCTGGTAACATGGTGAAACCTCATCTCTACTAAAAATACAAAAAGTTAACCAGGCTGGTGGTGTGCACCTGTTATCCCAGCTATTCAGGAGGCTGAGTCAGGAGAATAGCTTGAACCCAGGACACGGAGGTTGCAATGAGCCAAGATGGCACTACTGCACTCCAGCCTGGGTGAAAGAGAGAGACTTTGTCTCAAAAAAAAAAAAAAAAAAAAACAGGCCAGGCGCTGTGGCTCACACTTGTAATTCCAACACTTTGGGAGGCTGAGGCGGGCAGGTAACTTGAGGTTAGGAGTTCAAGATCAACCCGGGCAACATGGTGAAACCCCGCCTCTACTAAAAATACAAAAAATAGCAGGGCATAGTGGCGGGTGACTGTAATCTTGGCTATTTGGGAGTTCTGGAGGCGGAGGCAGGAGAACTGCTTGAGCCTGGGAGGTGGAGGTTACAGTGAGCAGAGACTGTGCCACTACACTCCAGCCTGGGTGACAGAGTGAGACTTCGTTTCAAAACAAAACCAAAACCAAAAAACCAAACCACCACTTGTCCACTCCTAATCCCCCTTACTGTGTTTCACGTGTTTTTTTCCCATATATTTATCACCTTCTAATAAACTGTATAATTAATTTTTTATGTTTGTTGTCTACTACCTGTCTTATCTCTGTTGGAATATAAACTCTATGGAGGAGGGATCCTTGTCTATATCCCACGTGCCTACGACAGTGTCTAGCACATGCTAGTTACCAAATAAATATTTGTCGAGTTAATAAGTTGTTTATAACCCTTGGCACTATACCTGGTATACAGTAGGGCCTTAATAAATGAATGTTAAATGAAGCTATGTTAAAAAAAAAAAAGTATAATAGCCAGGTATATCAATTTGCTTACATCAAAATTACCTTTTTATCTATAGCAGGTTTTACAGTTAAGCTTTGCTCTAAGGTTCACTATCACTAAACCAAAAATAAATAATATATATGATCTTTCCTATTTTTATCAGAGAGGCTACATCCTCTCAAACCAGTCTGTATTAGGAATTCCCAGGATCATTCTCCCCATTCTCCCCATTCTCCATCCTAATTAGATACCTATCTGGCACCACACCTCTGAAAAACTCCAATTTTTAACCAGTGCATAATAAATAAATATGTGTTACTATTAATACACATTTGTACACAGGTCATTTTTACTGTCTTTGGTATATCCACTCCCAGAACTTTTGAGTTACTGAAAGACAGGAATATGTTGATGTCACCTTTCCCATCTACCACTCCTCGCTTTTAAAGTAACATCTTTCATGAACAGGCACATAGCATTTTTGAGGGTGAAAATAGACACCACCTTGAAAATACCCAAAATATTAAATCTTTAAATGACTAGCTTCATATTACATTACATGTCCTCTTTTGGTTCTCTCGTCCACTAACACAAATAAGAAAATACAAAGTCACATTCAAAAACAAGTCTCTAATTGATGAGATATTAATACTTCTACACTTGATCTTAGCCAAAAGGCCAAGAAGCGATATTAATACTTCTAATGTCCTATATCATAACTTCAAACAAAACATAAAAACCAATTCTTAATCACTTTGAAAGATGTTACAAAATGCTCCATAATCAAATTTATTCCATAGGATAATACTTTATATACACACTGAAAAGCTTTAAAGATAAAACATGAAGTTGGGTACAGTGGCTCAAGCTTGAAATTCCAGCACTTTCGGAGGCAGAGGTGGGCAGATCACAAGGTCAGGAGTTCCAGACCACCCTGGCCAACATGGTGAAATCCCATCTCTACTAAAAATGCAAAAAAAAATTGGTCAGGCATGTTGGCACACTCCTGTAATCCCAACTACTTAGGATGCAGAGGCAGGAGAATCACTTGGACCCAGAAGGTGGAAGTTGCAATGAGCTGAGATCACACCACTGCACTCCAACCTGGGCAACAAGGCGAAACGCTGACTCTAAAACAAAAAACAAAACGAATCAACAAAACAAAAACAGATAAAACACACAAAAAGTACGAATTAGAACCATAAATTATTTTACTGCAACAAACTTTAATACATTAATTATATTTGACACAGTAATAATCTTCATTTAGAAAGGAAGAAGGCAAATCCTGTCAGCCACAGAAGCCGGGGAACACTACCTTGTTATTCTTCTGAAAGCATTAAGGGTTGCTTTTTTAACTATGTGGGGTAAAAACCCTACAAACACAATAACCACATAGAAGTAAATGACACATAGGAGTAAATGAATTAAATAATGAATAAAATGTATATGTATGTGTATATGAACATATCTTTCTACCTAAGCAAAGGAGGTGGTTATAGTAAGGTAAACAGATGAATAAAAACCAACATTTTAAAGCACTCACTATGGGTTAGGTTCCTTTAATAATTCCATGGTCAGAAATATGAGATATTATTATTAGCTAATAATATTAGCTTCAGCCTGGTGTGGTAGCTCATGCCTATAATCCCAGTACTTTAGGAGGCTGAAATGGGTGGATCACTTGAAGTCAGGAGTTCAAGACCAGCTTGTCCAACATAGTGAAACCTAGTATCTACTAAAAATTTTTAAATTAGGCTGGGCATGGTGGTGCACGCCTGTAATCCCAGCACTTTGGGAGGCTAAGACAGGTGGATCACCTGAGATTGGGAGTTCAAGACCACCCTGATCAACAGGGAGAAACTCTCTCGCTACTAAAAATACAAAATTACCCAGGCATGGTGGCAGCTACTTGGGAGGCTGAGGCAGGACAATTGCTTACATCTGGGAGGTGGAGGTTGCAGTGAGCTGAGATAGCCCCACTGCACTTCAGCCTAGGTGACAGAGTGAGCCTCTGTCTCAAAGTATAAAAACAATAAAATAATAGTATCTTCATATTACAAATTAGATAAAAAAGACTCAGACATGCAAAATAACTTACCCCAAGTCACATGGCTACAAATAAATAAGGTTTGCCTGCTTACCAAATATCTACTATTTCTATCCACCAACGTATGGTAGAGCCACTCATATGTAGTGGGTTTTGTTCTGCTTTTTTTGAGTAGTAGATTTCACTTAATAATATATTTTTTAAATCTACACCATCAAACAGAAGACAAGGAAAAATTTATATTACAGTTGATGAATGCTGAAAGAATGACAGAATTAAAATTATCACTAGGCAACAGTCAGAGCTAACTGCTGCTAACTTCACAAGATGGAAGAACTAATGATGAACACACACAAACACAACCACCTAGGAAGCAGGTCTTATTAAAAAATAAAAATCAACTTTCATTGTGATCAAGGCTCTATATCCAACTATCATTTAACAGGGAGAGGAAAGAAGAACATGTTAAAAGTTACCACAAAGGATTCACGCAGCAAAGTCAGACTGTAGGAAACACTACGTAACAAAGACCTGGTTTCATCAACAAATAAATTGGAAGAAAATGAAGAACAGATGCACCTGTACATTAAAACAGACATAATATATGGATCTTTTAAAGCTTCCCATTCAAATTATTAAAAATAGTAAAAAGTTATTAAATTTTGAGAAAATTAGAAATACAGGAACAGCATTTTCGAGGGATGAGCTTTTTGGATAATGTTAAAAGAAATTTGGGGTTACTTTTTAGGTGTGATAATGGTATTTCAGTGATTTTATTTTAAAGAGTCTTTATCTTTTAGAGGTATAAAATGAAATATTTATAAATAAAAAAAATCAAGAATTCATTTCAAAATAATATGAAGTTGGAGGACGGTGAGTTGGGATATCAAGTGAAGAAAGCACACTTCTGTAAAGGGCCAGACAGTAAATATTTTAGGTTTTAAGGGCAGTATAGTCTCTGTATCAACTATTCAATTCTGTCATTGCAGCATGAAAGCCATAGACAATACCTAAAGAAAAGAATGGCGGTGTGCCAATGAAACCTTATTTATAATAATAGGCAGTCAGCTGGGTTGGCCCATCAGCTACAGTTTGCCAGCCCTTGCTATAAATACAATCAAAACCAACAGTGAGGTGATAATTATCAAAGCTGAGAGATGAATAATTAGGAGTTCATTATGCTCTTCTGTTTTTTGTGTATGTTACACATTTTCTTTATGTTAAAAAGCCTGGACCACATTTTCAGTCACTGATCTATTTCCTTCTACAATTAAAGTTTCATTGAACATGCATTTCCAATACATCTCACATCAAATTACACATTAATTGATACCTAGAAGTTGTAAGCGGTCCTTGGCCATAACCAAATTAGTCATCATTTTAGCTTGAAGGCGTCTAGCTCTTTCACACTGTTCACCTGAGAGAGAAAAAAAAGAATTAATTAAAATATCTACATTTCCCAACTAATATTATTTCAAGATAAATTATCACCCCAGCTACATTCATGGAGAGTTACAGTCTCTATACAGAAATTTTAAAAAATAAAATAAAATAAAATATGTACCCAAAATAAAGAAAAAAGAAGACATTTAAAAAATATTATCTTCAGGCCAGGTGTTGTGGCTCACTTCTGTAACCCCAGCACTTTGGGCAGCTAAAGCAGGAGGATCACTTGAGCTCAGGAGTTGAAGACCAGTCTGGGCGCCTGAGCAATATAATCAGACCTAGTCTCTATGTTTAAAAAAAATAATAATAATTAGCCGAGCCTGGGAGGTTGAGGTGGGAGGATAACTTCAGCCCAGGAAGTGGATGTTGCAGTGAGAGGTGACTGCATGACAGCACTCCAGCTGGGGCAACAGGCTGAGACCCTGTCTCAAAAAATATATATAATAGCTACAAAAAAAAAATTAGTTACAGTTTCTCATGATGGCTTCCAACCTACTGTGGTATTTCATAGATTTCAGGTCTATTTCATAAAGTCTAAAACTTTTTTCCCCCACATTTCAAAATATTTGAAATTGGGCTTTGTTTTATAACCAATGTTAATTTACTAATGCTATCCAACAGGCTGCAGTCATAACATAGGCTTTTCATTGCCCATGCATGCACAAATTTGGTCACAGATATTAATACTGTTGCTGCTTTTTTTGCTGTTGTTGTTTTTTTAAGACGGAGTCTTGCTCTGTCGCCAGGCTGGAGCACAGTAGCACAGTCTCGGCTCACTGCAACCTCTGCCCACTGCAACCACCGCCTCCCAGGTTCAAGTGATTCTTCTGCCTCAGCCTCCCGAGTAGCTGGGACTACAGGCGCGTGTCAAACACCCAGCTAATTTTTGTATTTTTAGTAGAGACGGGGTTTCACCATGTTGGCCAGAATGGTCTCAATCTCTTGACCTCGTGATCCACCCGCCTCGGCCTCCCAAAGTGCTGGGATTACAGGCGTGAGCCACCGTGCCTGGCTATTGTTGTTATATCTATGTCTAAATAAGACTAAAACAGCCTCTTCAATATGATTAAAATTCAAATTCTAAGTGATGAAAAGAACATATATCATACTTTAATTAACTGTTTTTTCTCTTAGTGGTATAATACAGGACATTTTTAATTCAATGAAATACTGTTTTTTTTTTTTTGAGATGGAGTTTAACTTTTTTTTTTTTTTTTTTTAGATTTTAGAAAAAGAGAGAAAAAGAGAAAGAAACAGCAAAAGAAAAAATGAAAGAGAAAGAAAGAGGAAGAGATTTTAGAAAAAGAGAGAAAAGGAGAAAGAAAGAAACTGCAAAAGAAAGAAAAAAATGAAAGAGAAAGAGGAAGAGATTTTAGAAAAAGAGAGAAAAGGAGAAAGAAA